>JBBMFX010578829.1:0-14208 GCA_037832545.1 Rhabdalestes septentrionalis | reverse complement strand
GGTGAAACGAATCAGAGGGACGCAATACAAACGGAACAGACACACTAGGTAGGGAACGAGGAAAACTAGGTAGGGTGGACATAAGTATAGGGACATAAGGGAAAAACGGGACAAAAAGAAAAGAAAGAAAGAAAACCTAATATTCTGGGGATGGAGAATGAGAACGACGGACCGGGACCGAGGTGGTCGTCACAAGCACACAAAAGCAACCAGAAGTATCCACTATTTATAGAAGATGTGGAACTTGATGTTTAAATCTGAGTGACAGTTGTTTGAACTTCGGAGAGTCTCTAAAGTTAAACCCCTGCCTCAACCACAACAAGAGCATTAACATCCAGAAGAAGCACAAAAACAATATTTGAACCCACAACCTTCCAAAGGGCAACTCCCTAACCAACAGGCCATCTGATTATATGTATTTATTCTTATGTATGCAACAATATATTATTAAAAATGTTTTCTTGGTGCTGTAGAGGTGAAAATCTCAAACGTTTCATGTTATGTTCTTTACAACTGCTTAAATGAGGCTTCAACACTTAAGGACACCTTGAAAGGTCACAAGACTTGGATACCCTTAAATGATCCATTATTATTCAAGTCACATTTTCCATGCTGCGTCTTATATATCCTACAACTTTGTGCCAAAGCCATGTCAGCTTGTGCTCTGGGCTTGTGCAAGAATGTAGAAGGTTCAGGGCTCAGTACTAATGTAGGCAATCAAAACACACAGGCATCGATAACCCCAAAGAAACCTATATGCACATAATATGTCCCTAAGTTTGTATAATTCCAGATGGGCCTGCCCTGTGTTCTTGTTTGCTAGGCTGCAAGCACATGACGGTGATGTAATAAGTGCATGTGCATTAAAAAGGAAACACATTATTCAGCCCACTTGCATATGAGGAAATGAAATTTGATACATTCTCTGTCTGAACATACTAATTGGACTTTATGAGACACCACATCAATTCCACTTGACATTTATTACTTTTTTTGTTTTCCTGTGATTTAGAAAGTCTATGATACAATTGAAGGAGGATTTCAGTGGAGGGATAATGATGTAATAGAACTCAAACATTTGGAATGGTGTTGCTGTACAAGCAGAATCAGAAGGACTATATTGCAACCACTCCATGTTTGATAAGTTAGATGTGCTTTACCCACCCTCTTGTTAAAATACAATGCAACATATGTTTTAAGTAGTAGAGCTCATCTCATATGAGGGTTGACCTTGCTTCAAAGATCACAGAACATTACAAAAAGCCAAGAACTGGGGAACAGACAAGGAGAATATGACAGTGACTTTTAACTGTCAGTGATGGACATATCACTGTCATATTCTCCTTGTCTTTTCCCCAGTTCTTGGCTTTTTGTAATGTTCTGTGTTCATACCCTGTTTTCTTGTTGTTGTTTATGTGCCTCCTGTTTCATGTGCCTTTGTTTTGTTTACTTCCAAAGGCGTTTTGCTGTTATTTTGGTCTTAGTCTGCCTTAGCCCTGCCCCTTTGTTTTTGAGTATACCTGTGACTTGTACCTGTCTCCGCCCGTGCCCAGGTGTTCTCATTTCCACAGCTGGTATATACACCCTTGTGTTATATACACAGTCTGTCTTTGTTGCTTCTTCATTTCTGCCACAGTGTTGCTCGGTTAGGTTTTGCTTGGTGCTTTTGCTTCTTTAGTCCTAAATCCTCTGTGCTTGGTTTTTGCTCCTTTGCATCTGATTGTTGCCAGTGGTTTTGTCTCAGTGATTGTCTGATTTGTGTTCTGGACTCTGTGTATATCATCTTGTTTCACTGCTTTTTTATTAAACCCTCAGTCACACTTACATCCGTCGCCTCGGTGCCTGCAACATTCTGAACAGCTGTTGTGACTCCGCGGAGACCCATCATTAAAAACTTCCCTCTTTCACCCCCTCGATCACAGAATTTATTTTTTATGCTGCAGCTGCCCTCTACTGCACACTAACATGAGATTGAGGCAAGTGGCTACAAATTATGTTTCCGTTTCAACTGAGTCTG
The DNA here is from genome assembly GCA_037832545.1 of Rhabdalestes septentrionalis. Taxonomy (NCBI): domain Eukaryota; kingdom Metazoa; phylum Chordata; class Actinopteri; order Characiformes; family Alestidae; genus Rhabdalestes; species Rhabdalestes septentrionalis. Next base: position 12,191 of record JBBMFX010578829.1, on the reverse strand, counting down.
TCATGTGACACGTTATTCCTTTGTGGAAGCTGGTGGGTTTAGGATTGTGATGTGTTCAGAATAATGTCAGATATAAGATGCATTAAATAGACAGCAGGCGGACACAGACAAAATCAGTTCTATAAATTAAAAATGGACCAGTTGTACTTTCATGCACGAGTGGGCAAAAAACAATCACTAATGCTGAACCCAGTCAAAGTGGCTCAGATCTGATTTAAAAAAGAATTCAGCCTTTCATGCACAACTGCACAAAAATCTGAACTTAACATGTGAATGCAGCCAACTTGGCCCAGATCTGATTTTAAAAGATCCAAATTGTAGGTCCACACAGCTCTGAAGAGATTGTATCTGTCACATTGTGTCATGAAAAAATGATTTTGTACCACTTTGGCTTCATAATATGAACATTGCCTGGGCTGTTATCCGATGCTGGTGTACCCTTTTGCTCTAGAACACAAAAGTGTTCTCATCGTCCACACACACTCCGACCTCCAGTGAGCCTTTGTCACATCGGGTCAAGGAGTGTGGGGAGAAAGAGGGAGACAGGGTGGGCAGCTTGCGTCCTGTCAGACTGGGGTAGACTCTCAATCCCGCCACCAAGCCGGCAGGCCGCTCTGTACTCGTTGCCATGGCAACAGAATTCTAATGACAGCACCCCGGCCCTTGCCTTGACGAATAGAAGATGATGGCACTGACTGGGCTGTGTGTGTGTGTGTGTTTGTGTGCAGTTTTGTTCTTCCTTTGTGTGCATGTGCATCTCAACACACATTCATGATCAGGTCAAAAAAAGAGAAAAATTCTGTCCTTTCAACAACTGAAGTCATACCTTCCATTTTTCTCCTTCTCTCTCCATCCCTTCCCCCTTCATCCCTCCGTCCATCCTGCTCGTGCTCCCCCCGAGCCATGTGATCACAGCAAGCTGTTCATTGGATGGCGGCACAAAGACAACGGTCCTATCGACGCTGTCCTACCGTTCATATAAACATTTGCGAAGCTGTATGCTTATGAATCAGAACTATGTGTGGATGCCAGTGAAGACCTCTCTCTCTGACCACACTTCTGTTTTGAGACATCTCTCTGGTTCCAGATTGTTGGCCAGTTCTTCTGCTCTCTGTGACCAGCGCTCCATCCATTCTTCCTTCCTCACATCTTTGGTACACATGTGAATGCAACGCTGGGGAGGAGAAGACATGACTCTGGCACTAGCAAGTAAGTACCATACACACACACACACACACACACACACACACACATACACACACATAGCTGGTAAGCGGGGGTCCTTGCACTCTCCATTGGTGACCATATTTTCTCACAAACATGCAAAGGGGGAAATAATGGAACTGAAGGGAATTTCATTCATTGTCTTTATTATTTTTCATCATTCTGCATTGTTCTATGAGTATATCATTGCTGGGGCTCTTTCTTACTGTAAGCAGCTCCATAGGACCCCTAAAACACCCCACAACTGAATATACAGTATGTAGCCTTCTATTGGAAGAAAATGCTCGTGACAATTTTCTTAGTGTCTTTACTTCTTTATTTTTGTTGTGTTGTGTTTTATTCATAATGTCTATTTTTGTAGTATTTTATTTTTGCACTATTTATATAATCTCAAATATCAACAGCAAATACCTTTCAAAGGCTCCTATACGATAAAATTATATAAAATAAATAACAGCAAGTTTAGTTCCGGCATATACACTACCTTGTTTCAAAAATAGCAAAACACTCTAAAAAAGCTTTAACATTTATAATAGAAAGGTAGCATAAAGACACAAGTTTGATGAATCATCTCAAATACATAGGTATAGTGATACTTATTCGAGAACTACTCATCTCTGGTGAGGGCAATGCTAAAACCATGAGTTGTTGGTGGATAACACTTTTGCCTCTCTTCCAGATTGGTCCTCCTTATGTTCAGATGAGCCTCATTTATGGGTGTGTACACTTGACTCCATGTGACCCTTAAAGGTACTTTGGTGCCTCCCATGATGAAAAACTGCAAAATCTATAAAGCAAAGACATCAGCTTAACTTAGATCTACACACTGAAAGAATGAGTTCCAAGGGATCCTGCCTAGATGCATCACTAAACATTGATTGATCTGTTACAGCTAATTAGTTTGAGAATGCTTCGTCAGAAGTTAACCCTTGAAAACAAGATCACAACATCCCATACGGTACTATGAAGTGTCTAGCAAGGAGTAGCCCATCATAGTGCATAGACTGGTCACTGACGAAGGCCTCTTCCAAAAAAGTTTTGACATTGTGCAAATTGTAAATAAAAACAGAATGCAATGATTTGGAAATCTCATGAACCCATATTTTAATTTATAACAGAACATAGACATCATATCAAATGTTGAAAGTGAGACATTTTAAATATAAAATTTTGGCCCATTTTCAATTTCAAGACAGCAACAAAAGTTGGAACGGGACACTAGAAAGTTAGTGGTTTGTAAAAAGCTACAGCTGCAGGAACCATTTGTGACTAATTAGGTCAACTGGCGACCATGTTTTCTCTGGGCCAACACATTTAAAATATGGAAACAGTCCTGTGGTCAGACGAATCAAAAATTTTAAATATTTTATAAAACCAGGGATGCAATGTTATCTGGACTAAAGAGAGAAGGATGTGGTCCAGCTCATAATCAGCATTTAGTTCAAAAGCCTCTGGTATGGGAGTGGATGCCTGCATATGGCAAGGGCAGTATGCACATCTGGAATGGCTCCATCAATGCTGAAAGGCATATGCATGTTCTAGAGCAGAGGTGACGAACTCCAGTCCCGGAGGGCCATGGTCCAGCTCGTTTTGGAAATTTCCTTGCTCAAAAACACCTGGTTCACCGTCCATCCATCTTCTACCCCTTCATCCGGGGGGTCAGAGGCACAGTATATCCTGGACAGTCACCTGCGCCACCGTGCCACCCCATATGGTTAGCCTCGCCTGTTAATTGTCAGGTTGAGTAAATGTGTTTGAGGAGGAGAACCATCAGAATGTGCTGGATACTTGTTTGCCTGGACCAGGGTTTGACACCCCTGTTCAAGAGCAATGACGTCTGTTTCAGGGAAGACCTTGCCAGAACTCCAGATCTTTCACCCATTAAAAGAATTTGTCGCATCATACAATGATAAATCTGACACAGAAGACCTAGGACTGTTGAACAACTTGAATTCTATGTCAGACAAGAGTGGGACAACTTTTCTCTCCCAAAACTCACGTGTGTTAAGCTGTAAGCTCAGAAATTCTACTTACCTACAGACAGATGTGGTAAAATCACCACATATTTCTGCACAGGTATGGAACTGAAGCGCAACCTGAACAACACATGCATCTTCAAAACTTGTGGGCTGATGCCTTCTGCTAAATTTGAACTGAGACAGCTTATTGCACAAATTTCCACTTCAATTTCTGCTCACACTAATGGCTAATTTTGAGGCCCCATTCAACAATTTCAAAAGATCTCCGAATATCAACGTGATCGTAAATGGTTATCTTCCCAGATTATCCTCTCTACTCCTCCAATCTGCTTCCAGTATAGTCAGGTTCATCTGAAGGTGTAATGTTCGCCTACTTCTCATACTTCGCCTACTTCTCAAAAGACCTACAGTCATTGCAGCCAATACTACAAATGAGAAAAGGAAAGAAAGTAAGCAAAATCTACTAGATAAAAAACAATGATTTGAAAATAGACCTGAGATCTTTACTCTAGATTTCTGCCCTGGAAGTTTTAGTTATAAGTATACAGGATACCGTCTCATGTTTCCTGACTGATGATGTTACATCACACAAGGTGGTTTTAGGCGGTCCTAATTGCTCGGATATTGGTTGGCCTGCGATTAGTCTCCTTTTTTAGGGATTGCTTTCACCCACAACCTCAAATCTATGCAAACTCTGGTGAACATATAAAATATGTGAACAAATAATAACTGAACATACTGTTTCCACTCAAACTCACGATGAGACAGATGAGATTTTCACAATTATCTTCCCAATGTTTAGTATTCAATTCCTCCCATTAGGACTCTCCAAGTCACACAATACCACCAACACTGGGAGGGTGAAGGTGACCATTTGCTGCCTGTGGGTTGTGTGAACTGCAATTAGGCCTGTAACGGTCACAAATTTTGCTGGACGATAAATTGTCCCAGAAATTATTGCGATAAACGATAATATTGTCGTCGTGTCCATTTTCAACTGATGTAATGATAATGACATAATAATGCAAATGCACCCTTTCAAAGATACATAAACCTTGACCTCTAAAGAACATATAACACTGGGAGTGGAAGACATTGTAAGACAGTCAGCATACCTTGACTTTGTGTGGCTTAAGCCTGGATCTCTCAGGAGTAGCAGTGTGTCAAGCTGTGCTAAACATTCTCTTGCTCAGGGCTGGACAATACATTTCCACAGGGGACCACATGAAAAATCTAAATCTGAACTTAATTCTGTGCCAAATTTATTTCATCCCATTGTAAAAAGCAGTAAATTTTAATTTTTTTAGCTGCTACTGATAATCAGAAATATAAGAAAATTCAGTAAGTAATTCTGTAAATGTAAAATAATTCCTATAAAAGTATGTTTTTAGATTCAGATTTGTTAAAGTACGACATGGCAGGAAACACTCTGTGTGAGACCTAGATTGTGTCAATCTCAAACATTATTATATGATAGCAAAATAGCCAAAAATAAAAATATAATCCAAATATTTTATATAAAAACAACAATCTAAGGGCTTATCAACACAAAAAGCATTAATATTAGCCATGTTTGGCTAAAATATGACTCTACAAATGATAATTAACTAAGAGCCGTGTGGGAGTTGAGAGAACAGGCTTAAAAAGAAAAAAAAAACCTTCCCGTCCTGTAAGTGGGACGGCCGTACGCAGTGGTGTAAGTGGTATTCACATTTTAAATGCGTACCTAATTTGAGTAACTTCATTCTGCATGCCCAGTCCCGCACCATGATTTAACGGGCCGAGACGAGATACCGGTCATTGTCAGGCCGGATTAAAAAGCATGTGTCCCACAGGGCTCACTTTCAGTTTGTTTACCCCTGCTAGTACTACTGTTTTTGCACAATTGCTGCATGTGTGCTATTGTTTTAGCACAAATGCGACATACCGGCTAGCACAGTTGTTCACTATGTCCATTCTGTTTAAATCCAAAGTGCTCCCACACTGAAGCTGTCGCGTTCGGCTTTGACACCAATTCCATCTCCCATTCTCAACTAACGTTAGTGTTTTCTCTCGCGGCACGAGAGTTAGCATTTAGGCTAGGAGAGCCTAATGCCAGGAGAGTTCAGGCGTCATCACCCTAAGGAAACGAGAGGGGGCGGTAGAGACCAATGCACCACACTGAAGTACGTTGTTATAGTTTTTGATAGAGGAAAATCAGGAGGAATGCAAACACACATGCAAATGAAAATGATCGTGGCCGGAAAATTATCGACCTCATTTTAATTATCGTACAATTAATTGATTTATTATTTATTGTGACAGGCCTAACTGCAATCACATACTTTTACACTGCCACTAACGCTAAGCATCACGGGAGAAGTCAGTAAGTTGGGAGGAGAACACAAGATGAGAGTAGCTGCTAACATCCTGTTAAGTTAATTAGTTGTTGAATACTGCAGTGTCCTGGTCTCTTGCCTTATCACCAGCAATCAGGCAGAGCCTGTAAAAACCCTGCCCAAGCCAATACCCAAGTATTGTATCACCAGTCTCTTCCCTTTAGAAAACTAGTTCCACATCAGAAAGAATCAATTCAACAGATTTGCCGCTTTACGTGTTTCATGTAAGCATTTACTGACCGAATTCACCAAATGCACAATAGCTTCTATTTTGGATTCAGAGTTTTGTAACAACATGTTTTAAGCTCTTTTCCCTATGCAGGGAAATGTGAGGAAATTGTCTGCAACAATCGATACAGGGTGCAGCAGACTAGGTGTTCTTTTAACAGGAGAAAAAGGAAAGTGTAGTTGTGCCACAGTGCATTAAAATGTGAAAGCAATTTCCCCAGAGCCTGAAGAATTGCAGGCTATGAGAGCTATGAATGATTAATAACATTTCAAAGCCACACGCGTGTTTTCTTTTTTTTCATAGGAGGTCCAACACATGGAAAAGTGCACCTTAGGCAAACAAGCACTCACCACAAAGGAAAGCAGGAAAAATCTAAAGAGAGAAATGCTTCCTGTAAAATGGCCAAGTCCTCAGCACATCCTATGGGTGGATTGGACAGGACCATGCACTTAATTTTTGTAACTGATAGCACTGGTGATATAGGGCTTAAAAGCCTGAAAAATTTGTAGAACTTACAATTACATTTGAAAACATGCTTAACTTTAACTGCATGTTTGTTTGTGTATGTATACATGGGGTATGGGGCAGCCAGTCAGAGAAGAGGTCATTATTTTAAAGGCAATAAACCACACATATTGAAACCACATCTTTGATGCATGTTAGCCAAATGTTACAGCAGTGTAAATGCTTCCATCTTTTCATGCCACATTCATCAACAGAAACCACGCCAAGGTCCATGACCTAATCCGTGTCTCCTCCTCTCCTCATGCTAACACCCCCCCCACACACCACCACCCCAGATACTTGCTTCATGAAACAACCAGGTGTAAATAGGGTCTGGCATTGCTTCCTGTGCATTGTTGACTGCTTTTCAGAAACCACCCACACCTGTCAGAATATTCTTCTCCACACTGAATATTCTTCTCTGAACAGCACAGATACGATGCCTCTACTTTGAATCCAACACTTGCTAGATACCATCTAGCATATGCACGTGAACAATACGTTTTGACTGTCAGCAGACTCAATCTCTCAGGTCCTGAGGCAAAAACATTTAGCACTTGTGAAATGTAGAACCATACTTGTCAGTCCCCCGGGCCTGTCCGGCCCAAGTCTGAGATTGGCCTGCCAGTACCTTAAACCCACAGAGATGTTAACTTCTTCAGATTCAATCCTCAAAGTACCCAACCCCCTGCCCCTAGTCCACTCTCTAGTCCATGTCATAGTTATTTGAATGCTCCACTGAGCCGGTTTATGCAACTCTGCAGGACATTATACACAGAAACTTAAACACAATAAGGTGAGACGAATATACAACTAGATAATGTCCCTGACTTTACCCTGAGCTCTAGAATGTCCCACACACATGAGTTCCTCCCGAAATTAGCTGGTAGTTGCAGCCGACATTCCTAAGGGCTATTCTTGCTGGACAGTTGGTGTAATACTGATGATGGAAATATTTTTTTATAACAAAAAATCCACCTGAATAAGTCCTCAATTTATTCCCATGGTTCTGTGGTGTTTCCATAGTTATTCTACAATAATGAATTCTACTTTCCAAACACAGTCAAATGAGGAAAAACACATCACTTTAGTAATGCTTATTGCGCATAAACATTTTTGGGTCATTCTAGATTAACCATGGACATTTTTCTTGCTTAATTTGAAGCTTGTAACAAGAGACATTTTATTTGAAATATATTGTATGAAGCATTTCTAGAGTGACTCCTTCAAGTAAAGAGACTTGGATCTGATCTGAACAAATGCACTGGTTGAGCTGCTGATTGTCTTCGCACTCAATGTGAACTTCCAGAAGGCCTAAAGTGGTGTTATCCTTCTTAAAACATGATGGGTAGTTAATCTGACATGATAGCAGTTAAGTACATAAACAGTTCACATTTTGTTCTGAGTGATTTACTGTGGAGGTGACTGGAGGAAGGGCTGACCTTATAGCATGCCCCCACTTTCTGAGTCAAAAACCCATGTAATGTGCCTGACCAACCTTATTTCTTTGCACAGGTGGCAACAGTGTAGAAACAGCTCATCTGAACTGTGACAGTGAGGTTTAACATTGTGGACTGTGTCAGAGAGCCCCTCCACCCGCTGCGGGCATGATGAGCCAGGACGAGTCAAAGTCACGCCCAATGCAGTGAGCATGCTTTCTCACAAAATACCATAAGCCACAAGCTTGTTCAATTTATCTCTCCAATACACTGAGTCTAGGAAACATCTGGGATGCCTGCTCTTTAACTGACACTTGACAGATTAAAGTTAAGTATGTGAAACTGCTCTTGACACAAAATGAAAATAAATGACAGGAGTGTTGGTTCAAGAACCTCTACACTGCACAGATATCTGTGTGTATTTGAAATGGCCCACCTTTTAAAAGATGCCCACCTAAGATCAGGCAGGATGTAGACCACAGGCCACTGATGAAATGAAGGAGGCCAACACAAAATGGTAAGATCAGGGGCTTCAGAGATTGTTTAAACACAGATTCGGCATAATAGATTTTAAATTTTGACCCAATGGATGGGACCTAGCAAATTCAAACTGAATTGACCCTATGGAAGGGACCTAGAAAGTTACATTTCGTGCAATTCCAGAGCCATCTGTGGCAAGCGAAACTCTCCACAACTCTCCATCATCTCCTCAACATGGACATCTGTTGGCTGAAATTGGCAGTTTGTTCTAAGTTGTCTTCCAAGTGTTTTGAGAGGCAGTTTGATAAAGACAGAGGAAGCACATGGTGACATTCACCCTCCCGGCTTGATAGTGTCATGCAAAGGGGGAGACATAGCTAGCAGGTGGGAACTGGCAGTGAAGTAACATTGATTGAAAGGTTCTTAAGGGAAATATAAGGAGCCCTTCCCGTGCTCCATATAACCTCTTTTTTAATTAGAGCTTTCCCTTTTTTGTGGGCATGCCAAATGTTTTTCATACTCAGTATGTGGTTCCTCACCTCTGTGGTCACATTTGTAAATATGACTGTGCTTTAGGGAGCTGAGAGAGAAGCTGCAGCCGGAGGTGGCTGAGTTGATTAAACAGCAGAGACTGAATCGGCTGTGTGAAGGCACCTGCTTCAGGAAGATCAGCAGTCGCCGTAGACAAGGTGAGCCTTGAGAATCATTAGAAATGGTTATTGTCCTCTTAGTATCTTTCTCTTAACTGTGTTGGGTAACTCATAATTTCAAGGACCAACAAAAGCTACTTATATAATGACAAAGGCATAGAATAAAGGGAAGCAGACTTAGAGAGGCAAGAGCAACCAATCTAAAAAGCAGTCATATGCTTTGGGTCAGAACCTCAATTGTCCTCTGCAATTTGGCAGTTATAGCTCAAAAACAAGATGATTAATGAATCTGATTGGTTTCTAAGACCAAAAGGAGTGATTAAAGAAAAGGCAGACAGATTAGATAGATAGGTTTTACCAATATGAAATGGTCCAGTGCCTTGGGTCATCAGTTGAATTTCTCCTCAAAAGCTCCAGGTTGAAAAGTCAGAGTGGAAGACAATCTATAAGCTCCTAAGATTGAATGCAGTAATACGAGGAAGGATAGAAGAAGTGTATGCAATGTAGTCATGTGTTTAGTATTAAGTAGACCAAAAAGCATAGTAATGATATCCCATCAGATGATTGAGGGATTAAAGGACAAAATGCTTTCTTCTGCAGCTATAGTTCTATGATTTGAGTGAGCTGTCCAGCCACCTGGACATACTGACTTTCTAAACTAACCCATTAGCTCACCTAACACATTAGCTTAGTTAAGATAAATTATCTAAACACAAATGAACAGATATTTTGATGAGTTTTGATGGTTTCTCATATGTTGGTAGTTAATGATATATTGTAATGGGCTGTTTTTAGCCAGTTAACTTGCTAACATACATCTACATACACTGTAGCTTATTTAGCTAGTTAACATATTTAAAACCAGATACTTCTGAATTTCCTTGACAAAACTCACTCTGGATACTTTTAGACTTAATTGGCTAGATATTGTATTCACAGCTGGATTCATACTGGCAATAGGATATTTTAGCTACATTAACTAGCTTACAGTCACAAGTGGATGCTTTGTACAAAATTAACTAGCTAACAAACAATTTAAACCAATTTAATGTGAAGTTGTTTTGTAAAATCTAACAGTGGCCTTGTAGGCTATTTGTAAACTCTACAACAGTTTTGGCCCGTTCTAAGCCATTTCAGTACGTACTAGATCACAATGAATGAGTCTTTATTTGTCTTTTTTATGCAACATTGGAAACATATACTACACATTTCCCACTAAAAGTTTAATAATAATGATTTGATTCCTCATCATTTTTGTATGCAAAGCAGTTGAAACATGTTGAAAGGCTTAAGTTAATGCTGATACCGGTCGTGTTAAGCATTGCACACTAAAATACATAGGGTACTGAAGCGTTTTAATGGCATGAAAAAAAGGCCTAAAGACACTTTTGTGCTAATTTAGTTAGACATATCATACTTGTTAACATACTCACAACTGGATACTGAATTTCAAGCTAATTTGTACCTGCAGCTGGATACATTTGAGCTGATGTTGCTAGCTAACTAATTCTTGCAATGGGATATTTTTCAGCTAAATTAACTAGCTACAGTTGTGCTCATAAGTGTACATACCCCTGGCAGAATTTATGATTTCTTTTTCAGAGAATATGAATCATAACACAATAACTTTTTTCAGTCATGGTTAATGTGTTTATTCTTTTAAATCATTATCACAACACAAGATACCCAAAAGACCATGATCAAAAGTTTGCATACCCCAGTTCTTACTACCATGTATTGTCCCCTTTAACATCAATGACAGCTTGAAGTCTTTTGTGGTAGTTGTGGCATAAGGCTCTGTGAGTACTCTCCATTTCAATCTTGTTATGACGGTGCTGTGTTTGTGAACGAGGATTCCTGGTGGGAATTCTTACTCAGTAATTAGAGCGTTCTCTGAACAAACAGTGTGGCTTACCTGCTCTCTCGTGTTCAATCCGCCACCAAGCAACACTGGGTAACAATTTGGCCAGAACTTGACAGACTCCTCTCCAAATTTAGCGTTTATGGTTGTTGTCAAAAAGTTAAATTTTTGTCTCATCACTCCAAATGACCATATGCCAGAAGGTTTGAGGCTTTTCTCTGTGCTGTTTGGCATATTGTAAGCGGGGATACTTTGTGGCATTTGCTTAGTAATGGCTTTTTTCTGGCAACTCGACCATGCAGCCCATCTTTCTTCAAGTGCCTCCTTATTGTGCATCTTGAAACAGCAGCACAATATGTTTTCAGATAGTCCTGTATTTCACCAGAAGTTATTTGTGGGTTTTTCTTTTTATCCCAAACAATTTTCCGGGCAGTTGTGGCTGAAATTGTAGTTGGTCTACCTGACCATGGTTTGGTTTCAACAGAGCCCCTAATTTTCCTTCATTACAGTTTGAATTCTGCTGATAGGCATTCTCAGTTCCTTTGATATTTTCTTATATCCCTGTCCTTTTCAACTACCTTTCTCCACAGATCCTTTGGCAATTCTTTTGCTTTCTCCATTACTTCAAATCCAAAAAATGTCAGTGCAGCACTGGATGAAATATGCAAGCGTCTGTCCGGAGTCCAGAAACTTATTGACCTTTTATACACACCCACTAGTTACAAGCAAACAGATCACAGTTGAAGATGGCGACCTTTAATAGCCTTTCAAACCCGTCAGTGTCAAGTTGTGTGCATGTAATCAGGCCAAATCACTAGGGTTTGTAAACTTTTTATCAGGGTCCTTCACATAATTTATGTTGTAATTAATAATAATTATAATAATACAGTGGTTTGACCATAAATGGCTTCAACCAACCACTAACCATGAATGAAAGGACAGTTTTGTTATCTTTCGTATTCTCTGAAAAATGGTAAAGATATCTGAAATTCTGCCAGAGTATGTCAACTTATGTACACAACTGTACACATATCGTCACAATTGGATACTTTTGAGCTAATAAAGCTACCTAATAGGGCTGGAGACAAATACAAATACGGTATTTGGATTGGCAGAAATAACGTGTTTTTTATGAATACCTTATTCGGACAAATACTTTAAAAATATTTGTATTTGGAACGCCACGCTCCCTCCCCTCCCTCCCTCCGTCACACACTCGGTTCGGGACTCGCCCTGCGAAGTCGGGGGTCGACCCTCCAGACTGCAGGAACCTCTGAGGTACCCTGAGTAAGTATCGTTCCCACACACTGCTCCCCAAGACCGTCTCCACACACTTCTCCACACGGGTGCAGAATTCATGGCGGCTCATGTTTCACTTGGTGAATGGGTTTAAATACAGAGGAGGAATTTCGTGCTGTTCACACTGTGTGCAGTGGTGTGTTCATGT
>JBBMFX010578819.1:0-14209 GCA_037832545.1 Rhabdalestes septentrionalis | reverse complement strand
GCATACATTCACACAAATACTCACACACTCACCTGCCCCCCCCCCCCCCCCCCCCTCTCTCTCTTACTCGCTCCAGTCTGAGGGAGGTGTGCGAGGCGAATCTGGCCTGTGAGCACATGATGGACACAGCTGGAATCATCGCCGCCTACACGGCTTATTACGGACCAATCCCCTTCTAGACTGACACCTCATCGGCCAATCCCTGCCAGCCTGCCACAGAGACATGCCTGGAGCTGGCAGAGCACAGGAGACTCCCTTCATTAATGATGACAGACACGAGAGCTTGTATTACTAATAATATAATTAAGATTAATTTTAGATTTCACATTATGTTGGGAACTATTAATACATCAAATGTTAGACTGTGTGTGTGTGTAATAGTAATGTAGCAGAAATAAAGTTGACATGATTGAAATGATTGAAACACTCAATGTTTATCTTTAACCAACACATACACACACACACACACACACACACACACACACAGATTCTCACATACACACTCACACACACACACAAATACAGTGAAAAATCGCACAAAAGTCTTAAAGGACTGCAGCCTGAATTCTCTCAGCAGTGATCCATAGTGCATTGGGGGTCATGAAGATCGAAATGGGTCACTGGGGTAGTGGGGAGTCACCGGGGTTTCAGTAGCTGTAGTCAGAAAATCCACAGTGACCTGGAATTTCCATCACAATATTTTTCAACTTATCTGGAGTCATAAATCAGAGTCCTGAAAAGAGTCCTGAATAGAACCCTGAACCAGAGTTCTGAGCAGAACAGGTCATGAACAGGTGAATAGTCTGTGATAATGATCATATTTCAGTAATAGCTCGGTTTATGTTCACAAGCCTAAAACGACAACTTATGTGTTAAATTACTGCTTCACTGCCCACTACCCACCCATCAGAATACCTGTGCTTTTAAGGGTGTGTAAGGAGCTGGAGGAGGCTGTAGGTGTGTGCCAGGAACTGTAGGGGGCTGTAAGGAATGGTAGGATCTGTGGGAAATTGTAGGGGCTGTAGTGGCTGTTGGGGGTGGTAGGGTGCTGTGGGGGCCTATAGGGAGTTGAAGGGACTGTAGGGAGTCGTATGGGGCTGTGGGGGCCTATAGGGAATTGTAGGGGGTAATAGGGTGTTGTGGAGTCTGTTGGGAGTTGTAGGGGCAGTCGGGGCTTTAGGAAGATGTAAGGGGCTGTAAGGAGCAGTAGGGGGCGCTGGGTGGCGCTGTCGGGCGGTGGAGGTGATGTTTTTACTGCAGAAGAAAAAAAAGAGCGTGAAGATGGCTGCGCTCATCAAAATAAAGTAAATTTAAATTACATTGTTAAGAAATTATTTAAAAATAAATTCAGCACAAAATAAAGACTCACCCCTGTGGAGACGAGCTGCTTCACCAGAGGGTTACTGCAGATCACCGGCCCCCGGATAACAACTAACAGCAAACGGCTAACGGTGAGAGAGTAAGATGTTTTAAATCAACGACTAACCAAAAACCGTTGATTTTATTTTTATGATATTATATGTGATATTATTGGCCGGTGTCTTCTGGATGTTAAACGGTAATTCGTGGATTCGAAAATTCTCGGTTTCACCTTTAAAATCGCGGGTGTTTTGAAGCCTCGAGCTCCGCTTAAAGTGGGGACAAATTTTTAATTACATTTGAAACGGTATGGAGTTTCTATCGTGTCTAATCACAGTTAATCTCTAGTTTTACCGTTGTGCTGCGTGTATGTATGTATGTATGTATGTGTGGTTGTGTGTGTGTGTGTGTGTGTGTGTGTGTGTGTGTGTGTGTGTGTGTGTTTTCAGGGTCCGTTTACTTATCTCTGAAAGAAACATCACACTGAAATGCCCTGCCCGGTTTTCCCGGTTCTCTCGGTTTTCGTTAGAAAATGTTGAGTTTTTGGCCGCTGGTTTTGGGGAGGAAATCGACTTTGGGCTCTTGCTGTGTTGTTTATGTCGTGGTTGTTTTGTGGTGGTGATGACTTTTGGTGTTTCTGTTACTGTTCACCATCGTCCTGGTGTATATTGTTAAAATGACAATAAAACGTTCTTGTCTTTTTTTTTCTAGGAACGTAAGCAGCCATGGGTCGCAGATCCACTTCCTCCACCAAGAGTGGGAAATTCATGAATCCCACAGACCAGGCCCGTAAGTGTCCAGCACACACTCACTTACCCCTGACCTGGAGAGTGGTCCCAGGTCCCAAACACAATCTGATCACTCTAAACTAAAGGACAGATTAAGATCAGGAACTCTTATACCAATTAGAGCACAGTCCGACCCCTCTTGTCCTTTTTAGGGATTTACTCTTTCTGGTTTAGGTGTATTTTACACAAAACATAAATGGCATTAGCGGCCCCTGCTTAGTATGTTGTCTGTGTGTACTGTAGCTCAGAACACACAGTACCTCACAAAAGTGAGTACACCCATCACATTTTTGTAAAAAAAATTATTATATCTTTTTATGGGACAAAGCGGAAGACCTAACACAATGTAGTCAGTGTACAACTAGTGTAACATTGTAAATTTGGTGTCTCTTCAAAATAATTAAACTCACAGCCATTCATGTTTAAATCACTTGCAACAAAAAGTTTTACACTCAGTTTCTTTAGCAACGCTGTGGTCATCTTGAAGCTGTGTGTCGTGTCTTTATCATGCTGGAATACTGCTCTGCAGTCCAGTTTCCGAATGGAAGCACCTCCCCAATGCTGGCTGCACTCATACAGCCCCAAGCCATGAGACTCCCACCACCATGCTTTACTGTAGGCAAGACACATTTGTCGTTGTACTCCTCAACTTGTTTCCACTACAAACACTTGTCTCCATCTGAACCAAATGGTTTTATCTTGGTCTCATCAGACCACAGGACAGGGGTCCAGTAATCCGTGTCCTTAGTCTGATTGTCTTAAGCAAACTTTGTGGGCTTTCTTGTGCATCATCGTTAGAAGAGGCTTCCTTCTGGGACGACAGCCATGCAGACCAATTTGATGCAATGTGCGGCATATGGATCTGAGCAACGATGAGCTGACCACCCCACACATTCAACCTTTGCAGCAATAGTGGCAGCACTCATATTTCTATTTTCAAAAGACAACCTCTGGATATGAGGCTGAGCACATGCACTAAACTTGTTTTGTTGATCATAGTGAGGCCTGTTCTTAGTGGGGCCTGTCAAGTTAAAGCACTTGGTTTATGTATAATGTGTATGTATGTACGTTAGTGGTGCATCTATCAAATCTTTTTGGAATAGATTATGCCCTCGATTGTTTCATCGATTCATCAAGTAAATCATACTTTTGTATTTTTAAACAACTATATCAGTAGTGTGTTATGCAACATGAAAGGCCTCAGCAATTGGCTGTTATTCCTTACAAAAAAGGGTTTTTATTCAAACAACACTGACGAAGATAAGGAAGATGAAGATGCCGATTAATGACTTGAGACACATGCAGCTTATAATTTGGTGCGGCTTGTACAAGTACAAAATGTATTTTCTTTCCAAAATTAGAGCATGTGGCTTTTAATCAGGTGTGCTCTGTAGTCCGGAATTTATGATGTGTATATAGATATTAAAAAAAAACTGTGTATGTATATATATATATATTTATATATGTGTGTGTACATGTATGCACTACTTAATAAACAGATAGATGTAAATTTTCAGTGTGGAGTTTTCAAGATTACTGACTTTTTAATAAACATTGTGTCTGTCTGTGCACATCCAGGGAAGGAGGCCAGGAAGAGGGAACTGAAAAAGGTAATAATGGCTCCTTTATTACTTAACATACATTCATACAGTTGGTTTCTGGAGAATTTAGTGTGTTTGTCTGTGTGTTTGATAGAACAAGAAGCAGAGAATGATGGTGAGAGCAGCTGTGCTGAAGATGAAGGATCCCAGGCAGATCATCAGAGACATGGAGAAACTGGATGAAATGGGTAAGAGGGGGTGTGGGTATTTATGGGGCATTTTCCAAGTATAATCCCCGGACATTATTTGGCTTTTGTGTTATTCACACGTGTAGCACTTTAAGTCAACACTAAGCACACTCTCTACATTAAAACACTCTGGGCCTAGCCGTGTTTCTGTTACTCCATAATTCCTGTTCTGATGTGATCCACACTGTGATTCTGGGCCAAACTAACTCAGGTCACCATTGCCTTCCCAAAAAGTAAAGTAAAATGGCCATTTTTGTCATGAGTGATCACAATACACCACAGCACTACACAGCTTGATCAGTTTGAAATACATTATCTACATTTAACCTATTTAAACCATTCACCTGCGGGTATTTCAGTGGTGCCACTGGCAGTTCTAGGACTTGAACCCATGACCTTCTGATTGCAAGGGCAGCTCCATAACCAGCTAGCCCCTAGCAATTTATCCGAGTGTGTGTGAGAGAAAAAGAGAGGGGCTTTACTGTTGTGGCAGAGTGTAACACTGTGGGTGTGTGCTTGTATTTCAGAGTTTAACCCAGTGCAGCAGCCCCTGTTGAATGACAAGGTTCTGCGGGACAAAAGGAAAAAGTTGCGCGAGACGTTTGAGCGAATCGTCCGTTTGTACGAGAGAGAAAACCCAGACACATACAAAGAGCTGCGCAAGCTGGAGCTGGACTACGAAACCAAACGAGGACAGCTGTCCCTCTACTTTGACTCAGTCAAGGTCAGTGTGTGTGCACGTGTTCTACAGTGATGTTTTTAAAGTATGATTTTAGTGCTTCCTAATCTCTAACCTTTGATCCCTGAAATCCAGTATACTAATGATTCAGGATTATGAATGATAGTGATTCCGTGTCCTGGTTTGAGCAGAATAGTGCTTCACTGCTGGCCATGTCCATGTTGATGCAGCGTGTTTTGTCTTTGTTGTCAGAACTGTGTTTTTATTAGTTTTCTGTGTGTTTTAGAATGCCGAGTCTGTGGAAGTGGACAGTATTCCGCTGCCAGACATGCCCCATGCTCCGTCCAGCGTTCTGATCCAGGACATCCCGCTACCAGGAGCCCAGCCACCATCCATCCTCAAGAAAAGCTCAGCTTTTGGGTGAATCTGCTAACCCTACTATACAGAAACTCTAAATCTGTCTGGTGCAGCAGAGAGAATATCAAAATGTTCTAGCCCCTAATAAATTTTAATGTTAATGCTGAAGGTTGATATTTTAAGACTGTTCACACACGCACACGCACACACCACACACACACACACGTCATTGAATCGTGTGGAGGTCAAACATCAGATAAAATATTTTTCAAACCTGAATTTCCACAGATCATTCTATTTAGGGATGATATAGTGTGTGTGTGTGTGTTAATGTACTCTATATTTCTCAGGAAAGGGGCTACATTGTCATCAGCAGCAGTTGCTGGTGTCCCTCGGTTACCACCTGGAAGAAAACCCCCCGGACCCCCACCAGGACCCCCGCCACCTCAGATACTGCAGCTCTATGGCAACCGTAGAGCAGGTATAAACACACACACACACCAGATGACTTAGCTGTATTTCCTCCAAAGCTAACCTGCAGTCTCTTAAACCTACATTCCTGCTCACTGTCACTTTAACTATATTTGTGTGTGTTCAGAATTGGAAGCTGATCCTGAGCTGATGGACACTGTGGAGCGAGACAGCATCAGCGGCTCAGATGAAGGCGAAGAGGAGAGTGACTCGGAGAGTGACGTAGAGAGGGATGATCCTCTAGAGAGAAGAAACACAGAACGACAGGAGGAGAGGGAGAGAGAAGAGGAGAGAGACAGAGGTGAGGAACAGATTCTTTTTCTTGGTCTGAAATAAGCATTAAATGTTATTCCAAAAGACTCTGCTCTCCTGTAGCCCAGAGTGTCACTTTGTTTCTGCATGCGTCAAAGGGGACAGTCTGGTTCAGGGTCCTGGGCGAGACCACACCAGTCGCTATATCATTTCTTTGTGTGGTTTTGGCCTTTTCCGATATTTTAGGTTCCATCACTGCAACAAAAGTGTAGTCCATCATATGGACCTGGTTTTGCCACATGACTCCTCATTTCTTTCAAAAGCCCTCTACAGCAGTGGCATCAAACTCCAGTCCTGGAGGATTTGATGGTTCAACGCAGTTTGATGGTTCCCCTACTTCAACACATTCACTAAACCTGGCAATTAACTGGTGAGGTGAACCAGGTGTGTCTGAGCAGGGAAATCATCAAAACGTGCTGGACGAGTTCAACACATCTGATCTACAGAATCGAATACCCAGCCCAACAAATCGAAAAAAAAAATGGATGGGTGTGGCATTATTGTTGGTTTTATTGTTGATGTTATCGTCCTTGTTGTGGTTGTGTTTAGGTCGGACCGTGCGCTTTGCTGACATGCCACAGCCTTTAAAAAGGAAGAAGAAGAGAGTTGTAAAGAAGACAAAGGCTATCACACCTTTACAGGCCATGATGCTGAGGATGGCAGGTACACAAACACACACACATCCTCTATTATTAGTACATTCTTAATTGGTCTCACACAATAAATCTAATCAGTTACAAACTTTTCGGTAAATTATTCAAATTAATCTCATACCTTTTTGGTGAAATCTAAATGAATTGCTCACATTTTTGCTGCACTCACCATGTCTTCCACTCATACAAATTGCTGGGGAACAGACAAATGATTGTGGGGAACAACTAATGCGCACTTGTAGTCAGAACGGGGTTAAAGCCATGTGGTGTGATTAATCTGCCTTAATTTTTTGTTCTGGGATTAATTGATAGGAATTAACACATTGATTCAACACCCCTAGTTATCATCACTAGTAATATTCTGTTGCATTTAATTGCTGCCCTTGTTTGTTTATGTGTGTGCTCATTTATTTTAAGCGCATCAGTCATTTCTAAGCAGTGTTCACTTGTTACTGGAATATGGAAAAATGTGTCTGTCTGTGTAGGACAATCTGTGCCGGAAGAGGAGGAAGAGGAGGAGGAAGAGGAGTATACGGACAGTGAGCAATCAGATGGTGAAGAGGCTGGTCCTCCCGGGGACACTCAACCTTCACACCTATTGGCTAGACCCCCACCACCATCTGCACCAATCGGTGCACAGCAGCCACCCCCCCACATGCAAGCTCCACCAATCACAGGTCATCCGCCTTTAGGGCCCCCTCCAGCTCCTCCAATGAGGCCTCCAGGACCTCCCTCAGGACCCCCTCCGGGACCACCTCCTGGTGAGCAACTTGGATGGACTAAGATCAGTAGATGTTGGATATTAAGACAGATGATATATTAAAAGGAATATTAATTATAGATCTTTTTCAAATACACATTTCACACACATAGTTGACCTTGCAATTTATATGCAATACACACACCTCAATCTGCAGCAGTTTAGCCCTGTCTATTTAGCCTAAAGCAGTTTAGCCCCGCCTATTCCATCTGAGGTGATGTGGACTGTTGTTCCTTTGGTCTGTGCTGTTCCTGACTGTCGGAAAGTGAAAAGATATTTGCAGACATTCTGCTCTCGGGGATAAAGAGCAGTGTTGGGCAAGTACCTTTAAAAAAGTAATTAGTTATAGTTACTAGTTACTTCTCACATGTAGTAACTGCATTAGTAACTGAGTTACCTCACTATAAACGTAACTAATTACCAGGCAAAGTAACTTTTGCGTTACTTAAAAAATTTAATCAAATTTAATATAAAATGAATATAAAACCTTGTACACTAATCACCGACGCAGAGAGATGCTTTTTTCCTGGGCATAAGTTGCACGTCAAATAAACATTTCTGCCTTTAACCTCAGCGAGGGAAAAGTAGCGTTTCAAGTTTCCAAAAGCTGCCTTTGAACTTGGGCTTGCCGTCGTTGTGACTCCTGGACAGTGGCGGTTCTAGACTAAAATGACCATGGGGGACGAGGGGGGTCAGTGTGTTTTTAAGGAGGCACATATGCGAACGGGGCAGTGTAGTGGGGGGGATTACGTGCGTGTGTCAGCGCGTGTGGGTAGCGCTTTAAGTAGTACGTGTAGTTTCGTTCTTCGGGCCAGCGCATGTCGAGATTAAAAATTATATTTAAATATTTGGCTGTTCAGTGCAGGGCGGCCATGAGGGAGCCTGGCGCCCGTGTAGAACCGCCTACTCTGCCTGATTGGCAAACCATAGAAATTTATTAAATCTAAGCCAATCATCGCATTCCCAGTTACACCACGTGTACAGACCCACCAATCATCATCACTGGAAATGTGTCCCACCCCGGCCCCGAACACACACACACACACACCAGAGATAGAGAGATGGCTGAGAGAGACGCTGCTGCATAAAAAAACCGCTTCAGTGTTCTCAGTAATAGTAATGCGCATTTTATTGTCAGTAACGGTAACGGCGTTGTAACGGGGGAAACAGTAACTGGTTTGATTACTCGTTACTGAAAAAAGTATCGCCGTTAGTAACGCCGTTTATTTATAACGCCGTTATTCCCATCACTGGTCTACATTATGATTATTTTTTGTTATGGTTTTATGTGTCGATATACACCCCAATACATGGCTTGATACTTGATTCCTCCAAGGGGTAATGACCCACAAAAGGCCCCGGAATGACCCCTGAAATATGTAAAACACCACCTTTAAGCAGATAAATAAAATTAGGATCCCTTACAGTGAGAAGGTCTACTACAATTTAGCATCGTCCTTACTAAATGTTATTTTTGTTGATGAGTTTCGCTTAGTTTTACTTGTTATGTGAACAAAGGCCTGACCCCTCTGGACATTTGTAACTGGCGGTAAGGCTATAAGGCTTTGGCTAGCCTAGAGATCAGAATTAGTTCAATACCTACCAATGGCAATGAATGTAGATGCCGAATACATCACCCAGTAATCAGGAGTACAGGGACACATAACACTAAAGAACTCATTCCTACTAATACCATTTGTACAGGCTTCTAGGGTGAGCAACCAAACCATCAACTGGATTAACTTTCACCAAAACTTGACATTAATACACAGTTTATAAATGCAGACAAAATATAAGGGAATCCCAAAAACCCAACCCAACCCTAAATCACAGTAAAACCACGTGGTCTAGACTAGTCCTAAAAACAAAGATATCAGATACACCAAAAGCTTTGCAGCAGTAAAACAGGACTAACTGTCGACAGGCATATCAGTTGTGGAATCCAAAGGGCAACTGCACAGTACCCCAAAAGAAGTTCCAGTCTCAGGCCTAGCATGACATGTTGCGTGGCAGCCGAGTCTGGTCACGTCCACACCTGGTTCTCACTTGTGTTATGGCCCTATAAAAGAGCATGCCAGAATTTCATTCAGGGAGCGGTTATGGTTTAGCCACAAAATGGAATGAAGCGAATACTCACGAAAACCCCAGCCAATGACTAGTCAAATGTCCAGGGCTGCTGCGGACAGGATTCGTAATCAGCGCCCCTTTAGGTTCCACCAGGCATCTGCACCCCGGCGCACCCTACATCCAGGTAATACCACCTCGGCCCCTCCTTCACTTCTGAGCATGTAGAGATGCGCTAGACGGTAAAACTTACTGCTCTCTCATGTCCCTCTTGCTGGATAGTACTACTCATGGTGGCCCGCATGGGTGGCTAACCCCCCAACCTGCTCTGCTAGCAATGGTCTACCGCCATCTTGAAATCTCAAATCCCGCCCTTACTAGTTTCCCACTGCATCAGGTTGTCTGACATCAGGGGTGAATCTGTCAAAAATGTCAATGGCTGGTGGAGATGACAAGGAGATCCGTGCCAGACACATACACCATAGTGAAATATACAAATGTATTTGTGGAAATCACAGTAAGATTTAAATTAAGCCACACTGGAACTTCTCAACCTGTCACACGTTCCTATGGACACATGCTATGTAATGCTCTAAAGGTTTTATGTGGCTGTGCCATTTTAGTTGGTCACACTAGGATGACTGTGCTGCCAGAGGTGGAATAGTTTGAAAAATTATGAACCTTGGTGGACCTTTGGTATCAGGTTTTTTGTTTCTCTGCCTCTCTTAGGGCCTCCCAGAATATGTGCCCATCCTCTTCCATCACAGATGTGCTCTCGGCAGTGACTTTGTGCCCAAAAAATGTCCCTTAAAACCATCCACTTTCCTCTATTCCCCCCTATAAGCTCCAGAAACAATCTACGCCCACCACCTTTTTTGTGTAGTTGTTATAGTATCCAACACCTTTTTATCTGGATGATCTGAGACACTGGTGGCTTTGGGGGCTGCTCCAGTCAGTACTGACCGCAATGATATTCACCTACAGCTGTGAACAGGGTAAGGATATCCTTCTTCAGCTTGTCATTGTCACCCAAAAGATATGGCTTCACTGTTGTCATCTGCACGGAATTTTGTGAGAATGCACTGGGCTGGTGGGGTCAGGGAGACACCTGGCAGCTGTGATGTCACACATATCTGTGAGATCACTGGTGCCTTCAAAGAGCATGATGGATCCTGCATGACCTCCTGTTTTTGCAAGATCTACAAGTTTTCCATTGACCTGTATTAAAGAGTTTTGCTTGTCCCCTTGTCCCCTGTTTGAGCATGTTCATGCCCACATTAAACACCAGTGTAACAAGATTCATTTACCTGGACTGGGTACATTTATACAAAGACTAAGAGTCCTGGGAAAGTAAAAGAGTTTATTTAAAATTGATTTCATGAGGAGATGTGTTTATCTTTATTACAGTCCCATTACTGACTGTTTAATTCTTCAAAGGAGTAAACATCACAAGGCAGTGCAGGGAAGCTTCCAGGTCCAGATCCTCAAAGCTGAGGAGGTGTCTTGGCAGACAGGTTTGCACCTGTAGCCTTTTCAGCTGGTGTTGGATCTCTCTAATCTCACAAAGTAAGGCTTCATTCTTGTTGGCCACTTCTTGTTTGGCTAACTCATTAACATGGCAGTCAATAGCTCATCAAAATTCAGCAGCTAGTACATACACAGGCCTATACTGGGAGATGTAAAAATTCAAAAGTCACAAAAGTTTACACGCATGAAATTTTTCATGAAGTCTGTGATTTTGGAGAAATGAACCTAGCTGTTGGGCCACTACTTTCTCTAAGATTTTAGACACAGTTAGAGATAGGACGATAATTGGAGAGCTCGCGTGGATCAAGGTGTGGTTTCTTTAATAGCGGTTTCATAACTGCTAATTTAAAGGTTTTTGGTAGATAACCAATATTAAGTGAAGAGTTTAATACTGCCAGGATAGGTCCGATTATTATTGGTAGGACATCTTTAAACAAATGTGTTGGGATAGAGTCGAGTGAAGAGGTTGAGGATTTTGAGGAGAGGATAATTGAAGAGAGTTCTTCACAATCCCAAATCTGGTCACCTTGGAGATAAGTGAACCTGCAACTGATCTAACATCGGATACTACTGTCACCTTCCACTGGATGTGTTATGAGCCAATTCAGCCTCATGAGCTATATTTACATGGCCAAATCCATATGTCCTGTTATTTTGGTGAGAGTAACTTAAACATAATGCAATGATAGTTTAATGCCTTACCTTTTCAATACAGTAATATTACGCATAATGTTACGCATTACTATGAAATGACAGTAACAAGTAATAAATAATACATTACAGTTTTGCAGTAACTTGCCCAACACTGTTGGTCTATCTTCAAATATAATTTAGACTTCAGAATCTTATGTAACATTAACGCAATTCAAGTGGATCTCTTCACCTGTTGAAACAGTCAGATCCTATAACCTGTCACTACTTGGGCCAGTTTGCACATTCTGGTCAGACCCTGCTGAGTGACATTTCTCTGAACTTCTGTTCATAGCGCACACCACCATGTGGTACATCTAGTTTAGGAGGTAAGAAGTGACTGTTTGTGTATGGCAAGCTCTGTAACTTGCAAGTACATATCAGTGTCTGTATTTGTAAGTAATTTGGCTGGATATTTTATACACCTATGGACTTGGCTTCTCAATAAACCAAGACTAAAGTGCCATGCAAATGGCTATCAGAATAACAGACCATTTGAAGAAATTTCTTTAAAAAAACTTTAAAAATGCTGTAATTTGTTTTCCATATTGAAGAAATTTCTATTATCTTAATTATTTTCCATTCAGCACACTTTGAAAACACCATCTGCCAGTTACAGAGTGACAGAACTGTATCTGAAAGGGTTTAGAATCTAATCTTGTTACATTCACACATTAGCAGATTTTAAATTGTGACTCTAGAGCAATATAATGTTCCCATAGTAGTGAATGTAATTCAATTACCTACTTTTTGGTGGTAGTGATAGTAAACAATAGTAATTCATTCTCTCTTTCTCTCTCGCTCTCTCTCTCTCAGAGGGGATGAAAGCTTCTTGTTTGTCCTTTAGGGGGAATGGACCCAAAGCTTAAACACTCTGCTAATTACACACCAGCTGTAGCTTACAGTGCAAAGCACAGCCCCACACGCCTCGACACACACCATGCACAATTGGACAAGGTAATTTGCATATATAAAAATCAAGTTTACATATACGATACGACCAATTGAGCATGCACACACACACACAAACAAATGCAAATTCAGGCAATTGTTCAAGCGTCCACAATAAGTAAAATTAGTCAAATGTAATTAGCTTCAAATAAGCACTCCATCACACAAACACAAGAAAAGATTCCGCAACAAACAAAAAAGACATAATGAAATCTTATACAAGGAAGAAGAAAGCAAAGTACAGCATATTGTTGCATTAATTGTGTATTGGGTGCAGGGATACTATTAAGAGCCATCTGACAGATGAGTCACTCATACAAGTGCAGTGTTACTGAGTGTAATCAATAGTCCTTGAGATTGAGGAGCCTGGACTGAAGGTAAGATTTTGTTTTGGACTTAAACTGTCTTTTTACATTTTTTATTCTGTGTCACTGTAGAATTCAGGCCTTTGTTAATCCACGAAGTGTGAATAGCTTAAATTCTAAAATGTGACAAATATTTCAAATATAGAGCTACACACATACAACACATGATTCTCTTTTTTCTCTAAACAACCAGCCAAATGGTTCAAATATTTATGATTTTTGACTCATCAGACCACAGACCTAAAAGCTTGGTTTGATTGTTGGCTTGTGTTCATGCTTCAGATGTTGTTTGTTAGGAGATTGCAAGTAAACATGAGTGTAATTTACTTTAGAGAGACTGGGGACATACCAATTTCGGGTATGGGCAATATCTCCACTACTTTCTGAAAACCTCTAGTCATTTGATTATAATATTACCCCTTATGTCTGTTCCTCCCATTTTTGGGCAGTAAATGGTCCACTAAAAAGGTGAGAACATAACAAAGCTGTCATTGTCCCCAGCGGTTTTCAAAACAAATTGAAGTCCGAGCAATTAAGGTAGCCTTTCATGTAGATGTAGTCTAATACCAGATGTTTCAGAGATTTGCGTCGGTCTACTTAATCTCGTTTAGACTCAACAGCCCTCATTAACATCAATTTTAGACTGTGAAAATATCAAAAAGTGTTTAGATACTTTTTTTATAGTCTTCTTGCTTTGTAATAATCATTCTCAGATCCTCACTCAGCCATTTAGAGTTCAAGGCTGTTCAATGTAAGCACCATTTATTTTTTTTTACTCCTAGTTACATTTGTCATGTAAAGTGCGTTCCAGAGATAATGTTAATTACTTTTTACTCTGAAAAACTAAATCTGTCATTTGGCTTGGGGTGTCGAAATGTTCACATACTGTGTCACTGCATCCATACTTCAGTAGCTATAATGCTAGCATACTCCAACACCAAGCTGTTTGATGTAGAAACACAGAACTAAATAATGTAATCTATAGTTGAGGCCTTTAGGGGAAAAGTGGACCAAGTCCAGTTTCTATTGTTTTGAGAAATCGGTCAGTGAAAATCTTTTTGCATGGCAAAGCAATTGCGCAGAAGAACGTCACTACCATCTAGCAAATATTCCGGAATGGCATATGGACTTGGTTCATTATTCCCCGCAAAATATATATACAGTGCTTAGAGGGTACTGAGGCCTCAGTAAGTCTGGGATGGTAGCCCAACAACCAAACAGAACAGACACGAATAAGCAAGTATAATAAAAGAATGATGGGATCAATAACCAGGATATCAGACAAGCCAACCGAGAACACTCAGCATGTTGGAAAGAACACTGATGTCACGGTACAGTGTACCCAAAGGTAAGGAATGGGGAGGACGCCACAGGATACAGACAGAATTTAATAAACACAAGGTAATCAGAAAATACCAGCGTTCAGCTGAAACCAGGGGTGACC
>JBBMFX010578808.1:0-28993 GCA_037832545.1 Rhabdalestes septentrionalis | reverse complement strand
ATCTCAAGTAATCACCCAGCATTTACTGAAACAAATCAGCTGGTTTCAGGGAGCACATTTTAACATAGCTTTGATCCTATTTTTACTAAATACTTTTTGTATAGAACATAAAATGGATTTGTTGACATGCTGAAACCCTGTATGAACAAGCATAAGGCTATATAAACTTTTTCACTAACTGTTTAGTTTTTTATCTCATACCTTACTGACTGGTTTGAATGTAAATCAGTTTTGAAGTACAAGAAGTTGCATTATCTTCAAAATGTTGTTTGTTCTTTACCATGTTAGGCAGGGGAAACAGTGAAATGAAGGAAGAAGTACATTGATGGTAAGCAGCACAAGGAGAAGAAAGAAACAGAAGAAAAAATAGGGAAGAAAAAGGGAGAGGAAGACAGAGGGGACAAGCCAGATGAGGAGGAGAAAGCAATAGAAGAGAAAGGAAGCAGCAAGGGAGGAAAAGGCTATGACTATGTAACCTATAACCCACCAAAGGCTTTCAAAGATTTTTTCATTGTAATTTTTTCATGGAGCATAATAAAATAATACTAGTTTCTCCAATTGGTTTGGGATTTATTATGCTTTTGTTTTTACCTTTACATTCTGCACACAAAACTAAGTAGTGAGATGAAGATATTTTAAGTGTTTAAGAACTCAAAACAATCTTAAACAACCCCTTAATTCATGAAAATTAAGGCATGTAATAAAGATTTTTAAGGGTTTATTGACCCTTATAATAATATTAAACTATCCTTTAATTAATCACAATTAAGGAGCAATGTAAGGCATTTTAAGTAGTAATGGCCCCTTAAAATACTCTTAAACTGTCCCTTAATTCTGATTAATTAAGGGGCAATGTAAGGATTTTTAAGTATGAATGGACCCTTAAAATAATCTTAAAATGCCCCTTAATTCATAAATATTAAGGGGTGAAATAAGGATTTTTAAGGGGCAAATTTGAAAAAGTAAGGGGAAAATTCAGTAGTTTTACCCCTTAATTAGTGCACTTTTTCCCTTAATTTTCCTTAATTTCTTGTATAAGGGAATTTAAGATCAAATTAAGGCATTTTTAAGGGGTAAAATTAAGGGGTTTGGTTTCTTGTTGACTATATGCCATTGAAAAAATCCCTGATAATTCTCTGAAATTCCTGGGTATCCCCTCCGGAATTTCTTTTACTTAAATGCCCTGATATTCCAAAAAATTCCCTGACCCATGGGAACCCTGATAATACTGTTTCGGTGTCAGTACTGTTTGGTATGTATTAATACTGGTCAGAACTGCACTGAGACTTTTTGGTATGGTATCAGTAAAATTTGGTGTGGTATTGTTTAGAATGGTATTGAATGTTTGGTGTCAGTATTGTAGTTTTGTATGGTAGCTACTGTAAAAGTCCCACTGATTCCACTGAACTCACCCCTGCTTCCTATCTCAACATTAACACTAACACCACATTCTACACCCCTCCAAATCCCCTTTTAAAACACAGCCGACTTAGCTGCAGCACAACAAAAATAGTTACAGAACAACACAAGCACATCACAATATTTGTAGCATTTTCACTGTTTTCCGAGTTTTTAAAAACATAAACGTCACAGAGTAATCGTTTGCGGATGTCTAGTGGTATATGTATTCTTCTATTGATTAAGTAGAATATATTATTTCAGGAAACAGCGCTGGGTGAACTAATATTTTTTGTTAAATGTTTGTGTGTGTGTGCTGGGGATGGGGGTGCTGGGGGGGGGGATGGGGGTGGTGATGCCCATGACACAAATCCAACCTTAATTCTCTTCTGATAAGAGTAAGGTATTACCTGAGCTCTTCTGGTGTTTGTTCTTGTTCTTACCTATTCACAATTTACATACACTATGAAACCAAACCCCTTAGTTTCACCCCCTTAATATAACCATAATTTTTACCTTAATTTCCAGGAAAGTAAGGAAAATTAAGTGGAAATGTGCACAGATTAAGTCTGACTAAGGGGTAAAACTACTGCATTTGTCCCTTATTTTTTAAATTTGCCCCTTAAATAACTGAGCCTCCTGAAGAAAATGTTGTATGTTTAGGATTAAAGGGTTCCACACTCATACCTTAAATCCATTTTTAAGG
The DNA here is from genome assembly GCA_037832545.1 of Rhabdalestes septentrionalis. Lineage (NCBI taxonomy): Eukaryota > Metazoa > Chordata > Actinopteri > Characiformes > Alestidae > Rhabdalestes > Rhabdalestes septentrionalis. The sequence continues at coordinate 26,889 of JBBMFX010578808.1, read as the reverse complement.
TAAAATTAAGGGAACGGTTTACAAATTAATTGCCACTTAATTCAAATTAAGGTGTTTGGCATATTTTCAGGCGTTAATTAAGGTAGAGTTAAGCATATTTTAAGTACATTGTGTTTCATAGTGATAATCCCACTCGGTCTGATCCTTCAACGTCATGGTCTTAACTATCAGTTTTATGCTCAACTTTATTCTATTTGTACACCTACCCCATCTGCCCAAATTTACAAAATCTACGCCTGCGTGGAGGACATAACTTAAACTTTCAGAAACTTAACATGGACAAAACTGAAATAAATTTTCATAGAAACCCCAGCACTCACCAGCAACATTTCCACCAATTTCACCTGCGAGATTGCTGGCTCTCGCATATCAAAACATCCAATTCTGTCCAAAATTTTGGAGTAATCTTTGACTCCACACTCTCCTTTCAGCCTCACATTAAATATGTCACCAAATCTGCATTCTTTCATTTACGCCGCTTTGCCCAACTGCGCCCCTTCATCAGTATCAAAGATGCTGAAACTGTCATCCATGCATTCGTCTCATCATCATGCATTGATTACTGTAATGTCCTTTTCACTGGTCTACCTGCCAGCTCCATCTCCAGATTACAATATATTCAAAATTCTGCAGCTAGAATACTCACTCATACCAAGCGCTCTGCTCATATAATCCCTATCTTTTCTGATCTCCATTGGCTCCCAGTTGTCTAACATATCAAATTCAAAATTCTTCTCCTTGTTTTCAAATCTATAAATGGCTTAGCTCTCACCTATCTTTGTAATCTGCTTGCCCCCTACATTCCGACTCGTTCACTACATTCCTCCGATTCTGGATTTTTTGTTGTCGCTTTGTATACCGCTTCTCCTCATAGAGAGACAGTTTCCAGCCCAAACTCAACGTAAAACCCGCCCACCTCAATAAAAACCAGCCCAAATCTTCACCAAGCAAAAAACGTATGTTGAACGTAAATGTATAGATGTAGCCTGACAAAGAGCATGACATTAGAAATAGTTTTATGAAATAAAAACAGAAAATGCACAATCAAACTTCCTTGTCAGCCAAAAAATTTAACTATTTAGTCAGTCACCTTGCAGTATTTATAGAACTGATCTAACCTTTTCAAAGTTTTAACTGTTTTCTTGAACTGAAGAAAGTTGAAAACTAATAACTATGTACCGTCCATGAAAGCCAAACATGAGGCAAATACATGGAGAAAGAATAGCTGGGGAGGTTTGAAATTGGCTGATGCCCACCCGTTCCTGCTCAGGCCAGAGTGCACATCCATAAGGCTTGAGAGGAGCGGCAGACCCATTCGATTTCTCGCGTCATCCTTTAGCAGTGTCACTTGGGAAATTGCCCTCTCAATGTAAGCGTTAGATATGGGCAGAGGGAGCAATCTGATAACACCCAGGGAAAGTTATTTAAAACAGTTATTTTCCCCAGCATCTTTGACTGCTTCAACTTCGAAATTCTATGTTACAATACTTGCAACGAGCTTTGGAGTCATCCTCTGGCACCGAGGTAATCCAGCATTTGAGTTCTGAATAAGTCTCCCATCCCTTTCTGTAAAGTTTTTTTGTATTTTCCCCACTTCGGCATGAAGCTATCTCTAGGTAAATACACGTTTACGAGAGAAGGCCCAGTCACCTCTCTGTGACTTGTGGGTGGGATTCTACAGTTGTTTTGGCGCGTATAACAAGTGACGAAAAAAATTTCACTCTGGTGTTTGGTTAACCAATCACTGTCACTAATTGATGATGTAGTGTCATATTTGACAGATTCACAACTAAGAGGCACGTAATTTTTTTTATGTTTCTCCATTTAATCACCATGATTTTTATATATTCTTTATATTGTGGCGAGCTGGGCCTAGAATGGGTTAATGTGGGGGTTATGGGGTGATGTGTGTGTGTGGGAGGGGGTGATGGGCAGCACTGGCCCATCACCATAGTTACTGGCGGGTTTTTCGGGGGGGATATAAAAAGAGCAGGCGGGAAAAGTAGGAGTAGTTGGAGTGGGTGAAAGTGCGTAATTGTGTAGCCGTGTTCTTGAACAAAAATAAAAGAAAGAAAAAATGGCATTCTCTGTCCCGGTCTCTCCTGACTCGACCGTTCGCCACAATATAAATTGGAGCTGCTGAGGCTTGAGGAGAAATCTGGAATCAAACTTCACCACCTCACACCATATCAACTACTTTTAAACACACACTCATCTGGGTCTTTTTCCTTATTTGATTGCATTTATTCTGATGTGCTTTTTCCTGCAGAAAGGCATTCATTCTCCTTATGAGAACATTCTCCTGACACTGATTTGCAGTAATGTTTATACCATTGAGTCTGCTGGTTATAGATGTGCCATGGATCTGGAACCTCGCCAGCTCACAAAATATAGTTTTTCACAAACGATACAAATCTTCTTGTTTTCTTGTATTTATTCTAATGTCAACTTTGGTAGCAGAAAGTTTGCTTAGGGGCCTAAGACTATTGCAAACACATACACAAACACACACACACACGCATAAATATCTTGATACAATGATATCTTCACCTGTTCTGTCTTGCTGTAAGAGTGCAGGCAGGCATTTAGGCCATGAATTAAAATCCACATGAACACATTCAGTGAAGAAGAGGTGTGATGAATAATTAGTCAGAGGTTCAGTTGAAGGTGAGCCCCAGTGAGCCAATCAGGACCTGAGAAAATGATCCAAGGCTGAGGGTGTTTCCTGAAAACTGGTGTTGCGTTGTTGTAAAAGGTACACGAGGTACATGACTAGGTATAAAGGCATGTCACGTTGCAAAAAAAATCCAGGCACAGTTGCTTTAACTAGCAGAAAGCTAATGTTTAGCGGCTGGTTAAATTATCATAATTGCACAAACATGCAATTCAGGTGGCTTAATGGAGTTCGAGTCTGTAAAAAAACTAAAAACTCCCATAAACAGAAAGGTCTTCACATTGAGTGACTCATCTGGAACATGCTGGCCTGATAATACCAGCCTGACTGCAGCATCAGTAAATGAAAACACAGCCTGAGAGCACAGTTTGTGGTTTCTAGTTCTGCATTTAACAGCACCAGTCCCAACAGAACGAATTCATACTCGTTTGTAGTTATATAAATATGATTTAATTTCATAATAGTACTTGAAATATGAATTCATCATTATCATAATATTTTATGTGTATTTAATTATTTTAATAATGGCTATTATTTTAATTAGTGACTTAATATGACTTAATGGTGCATATTTTAATTCGTTTCTCGTAAATAATATATTAATAATAGCAAAAACAATAGCAGCAACAACAACAGTAGTAGTAATGAAGTTGTGTTTATATTATTTAGAACAGAATTAGAATAACTATCCTAATTAAGTGCTTACTTTAATTAGTTTCTTCAAAAAATTTGAATAATATGTTGTGGTAAAATTGTTCCTATTTCTAAACTCAGGGACAAGTTAGAAAAGAGCATTTTAGAACAGAATTTAATTAGAATTATTTAATTGTGCAACCTCTTGATTTGTTTCTTTAAACATGTAACATTAACATTTATACTAAAACTTAATAATAATAACAATAACAGTATGTTGTTCCCTTTCCTAAACCTAAGGACACTTTAGAAAAGAACAAAAAGAGACACTACAGCAGAGAAAAGAGAAAACTTTGAAGACAGGAATGTTGAGATGAATCACATGAAAATGACACATAAGTATTCAAATGAAAATGAAAAGCTGTCATGTTTGAGGGATTGCATCATCAGTAAATATAAATATTCATCCATGAAAATGCAGTTGTGCATGGCGTCCAAACTTCTGGGAGTAGATCAGTGCAGGTATAGATGGATTAAAGACTTTGAATCAAGTCAAATTCAAAGTGAACTTTTTCATCACAACCATTTACAGTACACTGAGAGACAAAATGGTGAATGGTGGGGGGTGGGGGGGGGGGGTGTTGCGCATGTATGCGAGCGCATTTGTAGCGCTTTAAGTAGTCCGGCGAGAACACATGTGCTCCATTATACACACATTGAGGAGTGGTGAAGAGTCAGTCATTTCAAACAGGACCCCATATTGACTCAACACCAATTTTCTTGTGAAAAAAACACAGCTCTAATCCCTAAACTAACTAAAGTGGCCGATTTTTAAAAATGCTATGTCGTTACATTTTTTTAGCTGCTTTAGTGCATCTTCTGGTTTCTTTTTAATCAGCATCTCTATATGTTTGAAAGCATTTCATGCCAGTGTCTGTTACATTCCTACACAAGCTCCTCATTCTGCTTTATGTGGGACTGATCAGTGATCACCTGAATCACATTTTATTTCCAGAGGAAAAGTATAAAACTGCTGTAATCCACACTCTCCTCTCACAGTGAGACCAGCTGGATGTGTAAAACACTACTAGAAGTATATTCACACACACACACTCACACAAAATCAAACTCCACATATATATGTACAAACCCCTTTTCCAAAAAGCTGTGAGATTTTCTGAATAAATCTGTAATTTGATCATTCACAAGGAGGAGTACTTTGGGAAATCTTTAAGGCTGAGCACAATCTGCCACTGGGTTGAGAAATGTGACCCCAAAACAGCCGCATCATTTTTGTGCTGAAATGTTGAGGTCTCGAGGCCTGAGCTCAGAGACATTGGAGACGCGAAGACAGTGGAAACATGTTCAGTGTTGAGATTAGTCCATGTTTCAGCTTGTTTTCTGGACAAAACTGGATGATGGCTTGTACATGCCAGAGATGATGGTGCAAAAACCGGCATCTGTGATGGTGAGAGGGATCAGTATATGCATGAAGGCACCATTGATGGCAAGGAATACTCAAATTTCAGACAAACCTACAGGGTTGCCAGCTTTTATAAAATCCTTTGAGTGAGATTGCGAGGTGTTGTAGTTGATGGTGGGGGTATGCGCTTGGAGGGGGTGGGGGGGTGGTGGTGTAGAGTTGGCAACCCTGGACATGTGCTTCAATCAAGGTCATTCTGCACAAATTACAAAAGCATGGCATCGTACACACAGAACCCGAGAGCTTGACTGGCCACCCTTCTATCCAGATGAAATCCAGATTTGTCTCCTGTTATGACTTTTTGGAATAATGCATTTTGAACTGAGACACTTTGATAAAAGCATCGATCAAATGAATCAAATGTCATGCACTTCTGTAAACAATAGACAGTGGTACACTGTTGCACCTTATCAAAGCTTCTGGTGTTTGTTCAAGACCAAGAGAAAATTGACTTTTTGTACATGTGGCTGGAAAATATGGAACCACAATCCAGACCTCACCTCACCCAGACAACCACTCTCTCCTGCCGCCTGGGAGAAGCTAAAGCTCCAGATTCTTTAATAGTTTTATGCACGTGCCATTAAAACTCCAAACTCTGTGCAATATTGTACCTAACGCATTAATGTTATGGAACTGTGCAATACCCATACAATGTTAAATCTGTTTGATATAGCTCTTAAGGGTGTCATATATTCATTGTCATATTTAAAATATTCCTTCATTATTTATTATATTTCATGCTGCTTTAAAGGTCTGAACTTCATTTACATTGCTGTGCTAATGTGGCACAATACACTTTAATGTCCTACTTGGGGTATAAGCTTTTATTAGCTATTCAAAACGGAAAAAAACTCAGAAACCAAACATGTCACAAAATTGGGGTGTAGGAAGGGAACGGGGCGGACGCCAAAGGTACAAGGATATGATTTTAATGACGAACTGCACAAACCCACCGAAAACAAAACACATTGTTTATATGAAACGTGATTGCATTACATAAACCAAAAACAGGGGCCATGCACAGAAAGACTAGAGAAACTCAGGAACTAGAAACATACAAAACTCATGCTCCTCAAACGAACTAAAGAATAAAACAGAAAACACTGTCTCGACTCTGCTCTTTGTAAACGGGTATACGTGGCTTTGGACGAGAGGTGCCAGGACGGGTCAGGGCAAAACGGGAGGAACACAAACACAGGGAAATCCTGAACAGAAACATGAGAACATGAAATGCATAGAAACATCAAAACCATGATACCTCGAAACAAGAAACATGACATGAAAACATTGAAAAAGACACTCACAGAGACGAAAACTGAGATCCGAGCTCTCCGGGAAACCTTACAAATCAGGGAACTAGAACAGGAACAGGAACCAAGAACATGAATAGGGGACAGCTCTAGTCAAAGACTACACCTACCTAATATAGAGGGATAATGGCTAGTCACAGACATTCAGCTAAATAAAACCTCTCCTCAAGATGCCGAAAGGGACATACTGCTCCAGGCACCTCGAGGAGAACGAGGAAACTTCCTCGGGAACAATAATGGAAATATAACAGGGTCCTAATGGCGCGAGACAGCAACAGGAGGGAAAGAGCTCAGACCTGAAACACAAAACAGGGAAAACATGGGAGACCAAGACAAACATAAACCTAGAACCAGCACCACAGAGAGACATAACAATGTGGGGCACACAACACCACAAGAACAAGACATGACAGAAATACAAACAACACAGAAACAATCAAACCTAACAGGCCATGGAGGTGTAACAAATGAAGCCTAAGTGATCCTACGGATCGCTGAGGTTTAAATAACAAAGACAAACGAGATACAGCTGGGACTGGGAGAAACGAGGGGCAGGTGTGTCAGGTCAAACAGGGACACGATACAATTCAAGGGGATATACTCGACAGGGAACGAGGGGACCTAAACAGGGTGGACAAAAATAAAAGGACAAACGGGAAAAACGGGATCAGAAAAGGGGGCAGACACAGACAGGACGGTGCAGCCGTCACAATGTCTTGGCTGAATGGTTATATCTGTTGAACGAAGGTTGTGTAATTTACATTTTGGGCCAAATTGTTGGCTTTTTATTGCATCATCTGTTTGAGTCTATGTTTAAAGTTTGATGTCTGAATATTTTTGACGTTTCACAGTGTCCCCAAATATAAACTTGGCAGCAATTGTGTGGATTTATAAGGAAACCCACAGTAAGGTCACCGTGGTCCATGTCATGTGTGAGAGAGTGCAAGCGTTTCATCAGGTGATTGAGCTCGTCTCAGCTCAGGTTTGTCTTTCATCTCTTCCCCTGTTGACCAGCGATAACCTTCTCTGATCTGTGCCCTCTAATAGACCCCTCGGCACTGTTTACCCCTCACCATCTTCATAACAACCTCTACACAATCGCAGCACTCTGTAGAGGAACTATTAAAGTGCAATAGAGTCCCTTAGAGAACATGCTATAATAATAAACAAGAAGAATAGGAACATGAAGAAGAAGCATTGATTTTCATCATTATATTCATTATTATATACACATATATTCTTTTTAATTATAAGTATATAGTGACTATTCACTTAAATGAAGAAATATACTGTATAATACTATTTTAAAATAAATAGTTACTATTATATAGATTTAGATACAAATCTTATTAATTAGTATTTTATGCGATATTTCTTCATTTTTATATTTGTATATAGCTACAGTTAAGTGAATAGTCACTATATACTATTAATGGCTATTAATAATAGTAATAATAATAATAATGGGTATTGAGAATGAAAATAGTGCTTACTTTGTTTCATTTAAAAATGTAAAATATAATGTACATTTTCTATATAATATTTGATATATATAGTATGTTGTTTGTTGTTTTTCTTTTATTCTTTTCCTGAAACCAAGGACACCTTAGAACTGAATCTTAATTTAATAAGAATGTAATATACTTCAATTCCTTTCTTTAAAAATCTAATAATAAAAAGAATGTTACTGAGAAGAACAATGGCATGGTGTGTTTAAACCCGAACCCTTTCTTAAACCCAAGGATAAAAACTCTACAGGCGAGAAAAGAAACTGTAAAAACATGAACGTGGGGAGGAATCATTTGGAACTGAATTTACATTTTTAAAAAGACAAATTTAAATGTGTGTCATGTGTGAGTGATTGTTTGTAATATTGGCGTGAGCCGGTGAGAGACGGTCGATAATATCAGCCCCGTTGCAAAATCATTAAAGGTAAACACGGCCTCATTCTTGGAATTGTAAACTGACGGCACAGACGTGGATTTAGATAAAGATTTGGTCAGACAGACCCAGCCTTCAGACGCTTCTCACTCCAGCTCTCCCTGTCTGAACACACACAGTAAACACCTCACACATCACTGAAAAATGATCATTATTCTATATCCTCTGGAAAATGTTAGAGAACAGCATGGAGAGGGTAATGAGCCCACATTGTGCAAATAGGACTGATATATGTAAATAAGCTTTGTTGTTCTGATTGGCTGTGCCTCATTCTTAGGATTAATATGGAAGGTATAATACAGTATGAGAGATGCGCAGCACAAAAATTAAAAGTGACCATTAAGGGGTTTTAAAATACATAAAAACGTTCTTAAAAGTGATCAGTACATATTTGTAAGTGGTTAAAACTGATGATTAAGGGATTAAACTTGCTAATTAAAGAGTCAAAGAGATCATTAAGGGGTTGAAAAGATAAGTATGGAGTTAAAGGTGATAATTAAGGAGTAAAAGTGATTGTTAAGGGCTTATAAAGGTCAAGTCAAGTTGGTTTTATTGTCATTTCTACCATATACACACAGAGCACAGTCAAATGAAACAACATGCCTCCAGGGACCATGGAGCGACACAAGAACAGAACAGAACACAACATAATACTACAAGTTCAGACAGGACAAAGAACAAGAGCAACAAAACTAGATGAGACGAGACAAGACAACATTCGGTGCAACTGACAAAAGCTTATTTTGACAGGTACTGTACACTAGCAGCAGAGAGTTGTCTACAAAGATGCAGAACATGTTACATGTGCAAAAAAATGCAGAACAGTAATAAATATTGTGCAGTTTGCAGCCGAAACATGACAGAGAATGTGCAGTATAAAAAATACTATAGATAAATAGATAAATAGAGTATTTTAACTGGTCAAGTCTAAGTTGTTCAAGGGGGTGGGGTTAGGGAGGGGGTGTTGGTGATGGAGTGTGTGTGTGTGTGTGTGTGTGTGTGTGTGTGTGTGTGTGTGTGTGTGTGTGTGTGTGTGTGTGTGTGTGTGAGGGAGGTCCAGTTTTATCCTTCAGTTACAGTTAAGGAGGGAAGAGCCCGGCCATGGAGACCCGTCTGTTGTGGAACCTTTTGCCTGATGGGAGAGGCGACACTCAGTGAAAAATTAACCACACACCGAGTGACGCTCACTTCCACGAAAGCTTCAAAAAATGTCCAGAAATTAAAGTTTGTGTTTTGGTGGTCGGTTATCCCTGAACTCTGATGACCCCGTCAGTCTGACGGGGTAAAACCATCCTCCAGCTCAGCACACAGATAAGTGTTTGGCAGTTCAGTCAAAATCCAACAGTCTGGCTACAGCGGGAAAACGTGACTGAGCTCAGTCACCGGGTTCAAAGAAACACCCCAACAGCTGAAGCACACTGAAATAACCTGAATTAAAGGCTGTCCAGGTGCTTTAAGCAGAGTTTAAGGTAAGATAAAGAGAAAAACTATCAACCAAATATCAAGACAAAACATTTACATAACTTTACATAAAAGTTATAAATTGATTTACATGTCCTTGAGTGAGTATTTGATCCCCTACAACCCAGCCAGACTTCTGGCTCCCACAGACTGGTTCGGTGCAGACAGATTACAATCAATTTGTCAATTACAGACACTCATGATCTTAACTCGTTATGTGTAAAAAGAACACCTGACCACAGAATCAGTTTCTTCCATTCCAGCCTCTCCACCACCATGGGCAGGACCAGAGAGCTGTGAAAGAATGTCAGGGACCAGACACATCAGCATGAAGCTTGATTCGGTTATTCAGAAATGGAAGAAATACAAAATGACCATCAGGTACCCTCACTCTCATGACCTTGAGAAAGGTGAGGGATCAGCCCAGAACTGTTTGGACCACAGTCACTTAGAACACCATTAGTAACTCACATCGTAATAAAGGAATTCAAATCTTGCAGTGGCCACAAGTTCCCCAGTTTGCAATGAACCAGCTCTTTGGTATCAGTTCGACCTGCCATGTCAGGAGGCCTCGTACCATAAAATCTTGAACAAGAATATCCTTCCCTCAGCTGGAACACTGAAGATGTGCTGTGGTTCTTTCAGCAGAATAATGACCCCAAACATACTGCAAAGGTAGCAAAGGAGTGGCTATTGATAAATCACATGAAGGTCCTGGAGTGGCTGAGCCAGTCTCCAGACATCAGTCCTTCAGAACATCTGTAGAGGAGCTGAAGCTTTGAGTTTCCAATCAGGATTTAGAGAGTGCTCACCAAGGGTTTCTCCACCCAGTACTAAATTATTTGCTTGGGTATTGAATATTTATTTCGCTCAGTGAAATGTAAATCATAACTTTTATGTCACATATTTTTGTGTGTGATGTTATGTTATGTAACATGTTCTTTATTTTTCGTGGAAATTCTTTCTCTTTCCATTAAAAATCCCATAGATAAGAGACGGTTCATTTTTTGGTGAGTCAGCAAAATGACCAGTAATCAAATAATTATTTCCCCCACTGTAACTGTAATGAGCTGTAATGACATATTTAGTGTTGTTTTCTTATAGATATCTCCAGGTTCCCGGTTTGTTTCTCCTCTCCAGTATTTAATATTTCTCCTGCCCTTTGGGTGGTTTCCTCTGTCTGCAAGGTTTTTACTCCAGACTGTAGTATTTTTCCCTCATGTCTTTATTTCTCCAGCCTTTTGTTTCTCCAGACTTTGGTTGTGTCTCCTGGTTTGAGTTGGGATGTGCAGAGACGTGAACGAGGAGATGGATGTAAACCTGAACAAAGAGTTTTTTACCAGGAAAGAAAATGACATGCAGGGATGAACAGAGAAAAACAGGACAAAAAGAGGCACAAGACACTGCAGCAAAACACAGAATCCTAAACAAAATACCAAGCCTAAGTGGGGTTAAGACCAATATATTAACAGACTCACATGGATACACAGACACGTGGCTAGGGTAAACAAAGAAACTTGGAGGACGTAAACAACAACAGACAAGAGAACAAGAGAAAAGACACAAGAGGACCTTAACATTAGTGTCATTTCTCTTGTTTCTGCTGTTCTCCAGATCTGATTAACCAACGTCGAGTAAACACCCACAGGGTTAGCACACAGTGTTATTTTATATACATTTTATTAGAACTGTATTTTAGATGTTAATTAGATTCTTTTCTTCCGGATATTATTTGTATATTCTGGATAGTAGAATTTCATAGTGTGTGTGGTCACCTGATGTTAGCATCTGGGATCAAATGTGTTTGGAAAATAGACAAGCACTTTGCATGTGTGTGTGTGTGTGTGTGTGTGTGTGTGTGTGTGTGTGTGTGTGTGTGTGTGTGTGTGTGTATGTGTGTGTGTGTTTGTTTCCAGGGCACACAGAAAGGTTTGCAGGATGTATGAAAGTCTGTACATTGCTTTATAAGTAGGTATTTCACACCAAACGTACTCTGAATGGCTCACGATTTAAATATGTTTATTGATTGTGTACTTTGACAAAGAGAAGTAAAAGTGTTTACAATAAAATGTATCTCACTAACAGATGAGAACAAAGTCAGAAAATTAGTCAAAAAAGAATCAGCACAACAAATGACTAAACTTGGGGTTCTTTGGTTCTTATATGTCTATCTGGATGGAATTTTTCTTTGGTATAAGAGAGTAGAACAAACACTTTAGCTCATATTTTCTACTCCCCACTGTCTGGTGTGACAGCTCCTCTGTACTTCTTGAAGAATGGCTCAATTTCATGCTAGAAATACATCAGAAACTGTATTACAGGATTTATGAGAGGATTTATGAGAGCAGAAGTGGCCCTGAAGATGGAAGGTGCTTCTTTCGTATTACTGATAGAAATACTAGGTCTGCCGTTTCCATTATTTTGTCTTGTTGTTGAAAATATGCTTGGTTATTATCCATGATAATATTTAACATACCAAAAACCAGACTGTCCCCTTATGACAGTGGAACATGCAGTAGCATATATTTAGAATTTTTACAGCAATGATAGTGTGAATGAGGGTGGATATGCAACTAAAAAAAGATACTCACACTACAGTCTACCATAAAGTTTTTATATAGATTCTACAAGCAGCATGTATGAGAATCATGGCAAGTATCCAAGTGCTAAACAGTTCTGGCGAAATAGTCACATTTTAGCACAGAAGACACATCAGTCAGTATGAATCTTTACTAAATGTTTCTAATAGTGCTAGAATAGCATAATGGCATTATTTCTAAATTAAATTAAGCACAGAATATGTACAGTGTTTCTTACTGTGTTTCTAGTATAACAGCTCTAGGGGTCCAATAACTAGAAACTCACAGCCCACAGGCAGTAAATATTACTGATAAGTCAGTTAGAGCCGAGATTAGAACAGGAAAATAATTGAAAAACTACACACCTTTCTATGCTTTCACAAAAAGCTGTGTCTCTTTGCAAAAGCTTTGAAATCCACACATTTTCAAAAGCTCTGCATAATTCATAGTATAATCTGTCACAGTTAAAAGACGTTCAGAGTGAGAATCGCTCCATTCTAGAGAAACTTACAGATTCAGCACTCTTCACAGTGGAGGTGAATGGAACCAGACAGCTGCCTCTAAAAGCTCCTCACAGAAAGTTATGAATGGTTATGATTACACTGCCTGATGTCTGAGACGTTGTTCTACCAGAGTTTTAAGAAGATTTTGGTCCTAAACTAAACCCAGAGGAGGGATACAAGCAGAGTGTTGTGAGGCAAAACAGTCCACAAACAAAACTGATTTAGTTCAAATTATCAAGTGTTTTACCTTCATCAACATTATATGTAAACACTCAGAAGATACATATAAGTTCACTGGTGAGTTTGAATGGTAAATATAATTTGTTTTAGACAGCTGGTTCCATTCATCCCCAGTGTAAAGAAGTCAGTAAGTTTCTCTTCTTTAAACTATTTCATTCAAACCCTCTCTGAATGACTTTCAACCAATGAGAAATGCAGATATTTTGAAAAAGTCTTTGGAATTCTCCTTCCATAATGGGTGTGAGTATCTTTAATACTGGTTCGGCCTGAAATGTTCACACTTTAGCTTTCTAAGGTGACAGTTACCCAGGAGGTCGTTAAGGGAGTGTACAATCACTGGTATGTCTAGACACCACGTAACAAAAGCAAAATTCTCAGAAGAGTCAATAAATATGAACAAAGTGTGAGACCGTTAATGAATTTTGAGCCGGTATTTAAAGTCGACGTCATAAGTGGGCTGTAAAATGCCCAGTCCAGCGCGGGACTGGTCCAGAGGAGGCACTTTCACTGCAGAGTCCAGAAGCTCCATCTCAAAATAGGACAGCACCAGTGACAGGAACTGCTTAATCTCGTGAATGGCGAAGAATCGGCCGGGGCACTTAGTGACGCCGGAGCCGAAGGGCATGTAATAATAACGCAGTTTACGGCCTCCTCTGTAAAAACTTGTCTTCTCCTGCCCGTTCTCATCCAGATACCGGTCATACTTGTACGTCTGTGAAGAAATGGGATCAGTTAAATGCTGATTAGTTCAACAGTTTTGACAGGTTTACTATGAAGATCTCTGTTCTCCGTTCTCATGACTTCCATTTAGTTTATTTTGGACCCAAAGCTCATTGATGTAAGTGGAGAAATTGTTTGGAATCTGCAGCTTCTAAATGTTCAATCCAAACAAAAATTACACAACTAGAAACATTTGTTGCGAGGTGTTTGCTATGGTGTTCCAGGTGGTTGCTAGGTGTTGCAACATTCACATTATTTTCGAACATTGTTTTATTTACTGTTTGTTTTCTGAAGGTATTGGCACCATTCAAATAAAATAGGAGATATTTTATTATAATTTGTACTAGATTATGGTTATATGTAGAGAATTATGTCATTAATTTTAAAACACCAATACATTGATAAAGTAATAACTACAATCAAACTAATTCTATGCCTCTAAAGCGTATTATTAACACTATTAGCTGTTGCAATGCTGGTTAACTGTCATTATTATCTCAGAATGTAAGTCATCTATGTAGTTTGAAATTCTACTGTATTTGATTCTTTTACTGTCCACTCACCAGAGGATCCTCGTAGATTTCTGGATCGAAGTGCAGCATCTGAGGGTACAGGGCTATAACGTCGTCCTTACGGATGCGGTATGACTCCTTGTTGTCCAGGTGGAGCAGGAAGTCCCCTTTGGCCACCCGGACATTCAGGGATGCACTGGACAACCTCATTGCCTCTTTAACGACGCTGTCTGATGGACAGAATGATTCATGCACTATTAGGAATCTTCTACTGATCTCTATTACAGTAATAACAAACTCCTTACCACCATTTGGGTTAACAGTAATTCACTGAACTGTAAGTTACTTATCTAGCATTGTACCCCAGCATTTGTGTTTATGGTGATTTTCATATAGAAAATGCCTGCTGCTGAGTTTTTATTTTACTTTTTAAAATATTCTGATGCTGATTAACATTCTTGTGGAGCACACTGAAGATGGTACATTCTGAAACATGATGTACACCTAAAATGTATTCTAATGTATTCTAAATTACACTCATTTTCATTGGTCTATAGTGAGTGAATTTGTAGAGGTCCAGTCTTATGCAAAAATGTAGGTGGCCCCAGTCAACAGACTGTTTTTGTTTATTGTTGATCGTTTTATAAATCGTTTACTTTTTGATGCCCAATTTCACTGACGAAAACACTAGATTTAATATGTAACTGATAACTAAAGCCGTGTGGTTTATATCAGACTGTGTGTTTTATTACACACGTTGTGTCAGTAGGTTCTCTTTATTTCGTCCCGACCACAAAAAAATACAAAGCACCACTGTTTTTGGCAATGAAGCATTTCCTACCAAGAACCGGCATGTTGTCCAGCTGTTCTCTGGTCAGGACAAGACGGGGGTTCTTTGGATCAGCTCTCTGGTTGGAGCTCTCAAAAATCCTCTTCACTTCTTCACTGGCTGCTTTCATTGCTTCTGGGCATCTAAAAACAGGACAAACTTTAGCATTTATATAAAAAGGGGAAATTTAAAAAAAAAGTAAAATTTTTCAAAGTGAATATAGTGGATCTGCTTTAGTAGCTTCTTTAGTTCAGAATTGCTAATGAGAATGGAAGCCTCCCACCAATTCGCACAATGCTGACTGCAGACCTAAACCATCATTATCCTCTAATAAGATTACTTATGTGGTTTTTAACATTACATGACTCACTGTCATCTATAAACATGGACTGAAAAACATTAGCATAGCTAACAACAGCAGCTGAAGTTATCTGCTTTCAGCTAAAGGGAACCACTGTGCAAATGTACTGTCTGACTCAATGATCACTTTTATTTTTTGTTGGGGCAGCTGGTGGCCTAGTGTTTAGGGAGCCCATGCTGAGATCAGAAGGTTGTGGGTTCAAATCCCTGAACTGCTAGTGACACCACAGAGATTCCCTTGATTAAGGTACCGTCCCCCCCACACTGCTCCCCGGACGCCCTAATTGGTGGCAGCCCACTGCTTCACTTGGTGAATGGATTCAATACGGAGAATTTAACCCATTGACATTTCAGTCAACGTGTTACAGCACTAAATGACTATTAGCCAAGAATGTGACCTTCACCTGTATAATCAGTACATTAGAGGTGCTTGCCAAGAGCCATCCATGGCCCCTTATCTCCAACCCTCCAATTAACCTTGACCGCTATCAGCAGTGTCTAATGTGTTCACTGATAACTCTGGGGAGGAACTACTGTGCTGAGGGCTAATGGCTGGCCACACAAGAAAATCATGCGTAGGCACTATATTGCCTCTCCATTTACATAATACCGGTTTGTTTGTTCTTTTAGTTGTCTAAGAGAAATTAGGTTCCTCATGCAAAGATCTTCAGAGAACATAAGTATAGATGTTTTCTCCTATTTTTATTGCACAACTTATTTGGCTGTTTAATATATTCTGGGAAAATTAAATATAAAATGTACCATAAGATCCTAGCTAGATGGGGAGAGGGAGGACCACCCTAATCCGCTAAAAGAGAGGAAGAGAGAGGACATTATAGAGGAGGCCCGTTAAACTGAGATATGTGGTAGAGGGAGGACCTCCCTACCCACCAAGAGAAGAGGACAGTTATATGGGTAGATGGGAGAGAGGGAGTACCACCCTACCCACTCAGAGGGAGAGATAAAGAGGACATGTACTCTTAAGTACTCCTGCCCACAAATGCCTGTGGCCTCACCAGATAATTAAACTGTGACATTGATTATTTTAAATCAGAAAGTATTAAATTAATTAAAGGTTGATAACTAATGTTAGCTTGCTGGATAGCTAACTGTTGCACAAGTCCTGCTGCCAACCTTCGGTTATCTCATTTTACTACTGATCAGAGTGCAGATCTATGATCGGATGATAGTATAATTATTTGAAATAATCATGTTTACTGGTTTCTGTTTGTGGTTGATGACATGGAGGCCCATTTAGCAAAGCAACGCAAACTGTAAATGGTGCAATCAGTGTCAGAGGTGTTACCTGATGAGGTAGAAGAGGGTCCAGAAGGTTGCAGGTAAGGTGTTGGCCTGGGAAGCCCACAGGATGGCCACGTGTGTTCTGGCCTTGCTTTTCTCGTCGAAAGTGGAGAGCGTATCATTGAGCAACATTCTCAGAGAGATGAGGTCGGAGACCTTGGTGCGTTTGCTGAGGTTCTCGTGCAGCATGGTTTTGGCCAGGTTCTCTCGGGCACTGTGGCCACTTTTGAAGACGTGGATGGGCAGACCAGCGACCAGTGCAGGGAAAATCTTGTCGAACTCTTTGAAGTTCTCGAGCGCGTTGAGGACCAGGGCTTTCTGAGCCTGCTGGCGGGCGATGCTCTGATCTCCATCCAGCTCTTTACCGAACAGAGTGAGGTAGCCAGCCTCAAACATGACTTTGTAGCAGAAGGCGAAGATGCCGTCCACCTCCCACTCAGACCGGCTGGCTTTAACCCTGTCGGACTGCAGCATGACGCTCTGCAGGTACTCCATCATGTTCTCAATCAGAGAAGGCAAAGCTTCTCCCTGAAGCGTCTTCAGGAAGGTCTGGTGTAGGTTTTCTGTAGTGTGACCGTGGCTTGGGTCCATGCTGTCATGACCAAATGCCTGCAGGAACATGTGTAAACCATATTCAAAAGGGTTCTTTTGAGGGATGTAATTGAGGAACCACTTTAAATTCCCTTTAGAACCTTTCAAGTGATGGTTCTTGTTTGTTCAATACAGATTTAACTTTCTGCCTAAAACCATATGTCCAATCCAAGAACCACTTAAGAGCACTTATTTTTGTAAGTGTAGGCTATTATATAATAGAGGTGTATGCAGATCTACTGTACAATGACTCAATTTGATTATGGTTCTTCAAGGGTTCATTAGTAAACCTTCAATTACAGAAAGACCAAGATAACTGAAGGAGGTATTTAAGTGCCCAGATGCTTCTACACTTATTTAAATGGTCACTCGTGGGCTTGTTTAGAATGGTTCTGTATAGTATTTGCCCAGGTTCTGCTTTTGCAACAAACCGAAATTATTGCCTTCAGTGCTAATCAGAACCCTTAACACTCTTAAAAAGGTGCCAAAATGCAGATTTCAGTATTTGGTTTTGTAGAGTATTAGGTTTTGTCAGTATAAAGAACATTTTAAAGAATCTTCACATATTTATAGGTTCTAGAAATAATACATAAATTAATATAGAACCATTTCAATATGAACCATTAATATAGAACCATTATCTATTTTAAACAACTTTCTGTAGGGGACCAAAGCACCATCCTTTCAAGAAAACCCAGATAAATATTTGTATAATTGGTGAAATATACACAATAAAACAACACACTAACAAAACTCGTGGCAACACTATTCAGAAGTCTTCATGATATAAACCCAAGGATCATGTCACCAGGTTAAACAGTTTAAAGGCTTATTTGAATAAATGCCAGGTGCCATAAAAGCTGCTTTAGTCCATTTTGATTTCACTACTGCACTTATTTCAGAAAGCTATTCAAACAAGGTGTCACACAAAGCAGGTGTTTCGCCTCTAGGCATGTTGGGATCGATTGTTTTATATCAAACAAAGGCAAATTATTCTTTCTTTGTATTGCTCATCCACACCTTACTTGTCATTAAGTCTGAGGTTATGTCCTCCGGCTGTTGGGAAACAGTTCGTTCTTTACCTTGACAGAAGCTGCAAAGTGGAACTTCTTCCAGTCCAGGTGCCTCCCCTGCCTGATGACGGAGTGATAGGAGAACGGGTCGCAGAGAAAGTGGACATACTGGCCGGCGATTTTGCATGTGAAAATGTGCCCGTACTTCTTCTGCCTGCTGCGGAGGAACTCCAGGGGGTTCGCCCCGAACTGCAGGGCGCAGCCTAGGTAGGGGATCCAGCCGTTCTCCACTGGAGGTTCCCCAGGCTGCCTTAAACATCCAAAACACAGCGCAATTAGCCGTGGCCTCCAGGGCATAAAGGATCATTATGTACAAACCTGCAGTACCAGCATGTTGTGTCATGCAGTTTTTAGCAAAATACATTCCAGCCAAGAGCTGAACACACTTCACCCTGCTTAGACTAACAAAGACCATGGGATCATGACATCACTGGCTGAAAATTTGACAACCTTTGTTGTATTAAATAATGAGCCAATTCATTGTGTTTCCTTTTGCCTCTTACAAAGAAAACACTTGAAACTGGATTCAACAAGTTATTTAAATCTATTACCTGTTGCAGAACTCACTCTTAAGACAGGACTGTATTTCCTACCAGCTGCTCTTTAAAGATCTCAAGTTAACATTCCTTGACAGTAAGTTAAGGAATTTATCCTCTCGTAAATGTTAAGATAGTGGACGTTTCTGCTCTTTAATGATCAGTTAGATCCTTATATTGAGAATCTAACCATCAGGCAGTCAACCATTTAAGTTTATGAGAACAATACAACATCCTTTACCATTTATATCTTCTACACATATAAAGAGGAGAGGAATAAAGGAATAATATCAGCTTCTTTCAACTCAAAATTTATAAATTGTAGATTGACATGTATTTGTTCATATATACATATATGTATTTATTTGTACATATACTGCTATATATTTTAATTTGTACATACATTTAATAATAAAATAGATAGATCTATCTACATACGTGTGTGTGTTTATATATATATAAAATATATATATATATGCAAGGTAATATATGTATATATATGTATGTAATAAGTATATATATGTATGTATATATTTACCTATTGCGAATCCCCAGGATGAGCCACAGTAAGCAGCAGAGCGCCACCACGACTGCCCAAATAAGAGCCACACTAATCATCCTGGCAGTGGGAGTGCGAGGAGCTCCAGATAATTGGCTGCTTTTTGCCTCACAGGAGACACTAGAGAGTCTGAAGCCGTCCCCCAGCTTTTATACCCTGCGTGGCCAGACGCCAGCTTCAGCGTAGCTCATAAACCATTCATTCCAAAAATCACAACCTACACTTTTTTTCTTTTGCATGACAGTTACCTCTAGGAAATCAATCGACCTGAGTGTGTGTGTGTGTGTGTGTGTGTGTATGTGTGTGTGTGTGTGTGTGTGTGTGTGTGTGTGTGTGTGTTCGGCCTTGAACGTAGTCCATGGACACCTCCACCTGAGGCTTCGCAGACTGTACTTTGATAGCTCTGCTGAGTTGGGAAACAGCTTCAAGGACTTTTTGATGTTTTTTTTTTTACTTGGATAAAGATAATAACTTGCTGGAGAAAAATGAAGATATTTGTAGAGTCCATGTTTTTAAAAACCACAACTTGCATAATTGTGATGCAAGCCCAGTTCTTACATCATCTATTTAAAATGAGACAAAGCATGGCAATGTTTTACAGGCGTATTTTTGTTGTAGGGTGCATCATGCGAGTGACTCAACAGTCACGCCTGAACTCGCTCTTTCTCCATTTTACTCTTTTAGAGAACCAGCACAATGCTGTTTCTTTTTTAGCCCTAGAAACAAGGATGTCAAATGGAAGCATGTATTTAGAAGCACTTCTGCAGGCATCTTGTCATTACTAATAAAATTTCCCTTTATTCAAAAATAACATCTTGCAAACTACAAAACAATGACCAGATGCAGGCCACAGCATGGCTGATACTGCTGGGCTGAGTTACTTCAGTCCATGTTTATTGATTGCAATGTGTCATACAGCATCAGGAACCATGAAACCAAGCATATGAGAGATAATTTATCAACTTGAACTTATATTTGAATGACTATATTTGAACTAATTGAACTATATATATTTACATATAGAGATAGATAGATAGACAGAAAGACGGGCGGACGGATGGATGGACAGACAGACAGACAGATGTGTGTGTTATGTGTGTGTGGTTGTGTGTAGGATCCAATGGGGATGCTGAGATTGGCATTACTGTAGAAGCATTGATATTTAAAGCCAGAAATATATAGTTCCTCAGTCTGTAATTCACTTGAATATAAGCGTTACCTCCACCCACACAACTGGCAGACGGAACTGCCAACATTAACAGCATGGGTTTGACACAACATTTGGAAGTTTCTTATGCTACTTTTCTCATTTTATTTCTTTAGAACTGTTAAAAACTGCACTGCAACCAAATCATCGGATTGACTGTAAAACTACGGTTGTACTGGATTGTATCCTGCTATTTTCTTCGTCAGAGTGAAGAGGTGGTTCTGGTTCCTGGTGTGATGTGGTTTTGGAGGAAACATGTTGTTTGGCTGGTTAATGTTAGCCAGTGACCTGTTATTTATTTATTTATTTATTTACTGTGAGTATTCATTTAACCTGGCCTTTATCCCCCAGAAACAGACTGGCTGTTTCAGTCATTGTAATTGTAAGATATATGTAATATGTTAATGTGCACTGTTCACACTGGGTGTACAGCGGTCTGGACTGAAATACTCCATCAAAACTTCATATTTAATGGCCGGAGATGAACTGATATTTAGACTATTGCTGTAGAACATTGCAAAAAAATGTTTTGCAATTAACTCCTTTACGGTAAAACATGCATTAAATGTATTGCAGTAAATGCAGTTTGTTTGGGAAAAAAACTGTTTAACTGCACTTAACATCATTGATACTGCATTAAACTGCAATACACTGCAATTTATTTGAAAAATATTTAATGATAATTGCTGTTCTTGTTGTACGGGATGACTTTCAATAGTCTTTAGATTAGAAAAAGTAACTTCTGTCAGTTTGTCAATACAGGGAAGGCAGTGAAGGCTGTCATGTCTACTGACAGAGTGACATTTGATAGATATTTGATTGCTATGTTTTTTTGATTGCTGGCGTTGGGTTTAATTGGTGAAGAAGTTCTGAAC
This sequence comes from Rhabdalestes septentrionalis, assembly GCA_037832545.1. Classification (NCBI taxonomy): domain Eukaryota; kingdom Metazoa; phylum Chordata; class Actinopteri; order Characiformes; family Alestidae; genus Rhabdalestes; species Rhabdalestes septentrionalis. The sequence goes on along the minus strand of JBBMFX010578808.1, from coordinate 5,501 downwards.
TGAAAAACCTGATCAGATCTTTGACAGCAGTGGAACTTATCAGAGCAAATAGGTTTTTGTAGACCTGGAAGTCTAGAAAAAAGATAGAAATATTTCATACAGTCCCCCTGCTCCTAAACTATAGAGCCAGATATGTTCCTTTCACAAAAGGAGCTCCTGCGTTAGAAAAGAAAAAGGTTGTTAAAGGTTTTGTCCAGCTTGTGTTCTAGAGAGAGGGCCGAGAGACGAGCTGGCTGACGTCCCTAAAATGTTTTTTTACACCAAAGCACACTGTCAGGAGTGTTCAGCCACTCGTTCAAAAGACGCCTAGAACATTGTTTCAGATGTGTTTCGAAAATAGTCTGGTTTTCCACTGAAAAAAATCAGTTCCACCGTAGGCGGCATGTTACAACACGGATGTCTGGAACGTTGGCTTTGGCTCGATAGCAGTTTCAGAATTTGGTGGCCTAACATCATCATGGTTTCGAGTTCTGTTTTCGGGTACTTCTGGTTTTCTGCTGGTTTGATTGTCGCAGTGTGGTTACAGGGGCAGGCCCACATGCTGGCAATTTGACGAGCAAAACTTAATTCACTTACTGGAAATTCACAGCATTGGCCAATTTCATGTCAAACACTTTAATAGTAATATGATTTAGGTCAAAGATGTGACAAGCCTGTATTTGGGGTCTGGATATATTAAATTAATAAAAAAGAGAAATAAATATATTTTGAACATATAAAGTAAAAAACTACATTGCCTACTTTATAATCCCCTTAGGTCCAAAATTGTCATTCAGTGCAATGGTCCGGTCCTTAACATCACTATTGCATCTTTGAATAAATATATAAAATAACAAACAAAATTCCTATTTCGCTTTTTAGGCACATTTTTTATAAGTGCTCCTATTTTTGTATTAAAAGCATGTTTTGTTATTGTTTTGTTTTGATATAAAAATCATCAGTGGACCTTTGTCTCAAATATTCAATTCATTAGAGGTCATTCAGTGTCATGAGATCTATTTTGAAATCATATTTAAAACTGACAATCTGTCGTGTGACTTGGATCCCTGAAGACCCATGAGATGATAGAAATGAAGGTGAGTTCATCTCTCAGAAATATTAGATATTTTCACCTGTTCATCTTGTGGTAACATGAAATAGAAATCAGATGTCATTCAGTGAAATGCCAAAAAACACTTTTTAGTTAGATTTTCATGTCATTCAGTGTAATCAGTTCAGCTCTTTTATAATACTAATGATTAATAATAATAATAATAATAATAATAATAATAATAATAATAATAATTATCATCACCATCATCATCATCATCATCATCATAATCATAATCATAATCATAATTTGTAATGTAATATGATTTATTTATATATAAATCGGGTTGGGGGAGGGGGGGAGGGTACAAATATATTTACCGAATACAAATATTTTTTAAATTATTTGTCCGAAAACGGTATTCGTTAAAAAAACAGGTTATTTGTACCTTTCCAAATACCGTATTCGGAATCGGCCACACCCCTAGTGTTTGGTACGAGGGTGGCCTATACCCTGGCATCGTCATAGATACGAGTGAAACACATGTTGATGTCCGCTGCATGCACAACATTGGGGTACACAGGTTTTTCTGGCCAGCATGCTTTTGTACATTTTGGAGAATGTGTTGTGTTTCATCCCACCCCTGAGGCTGGTCACAAATCGCTATAAGGAAATTGAAAAAGAGCTCTGGGCCACAGAACAGACGATCTCTTAGAAAAGGCCAGAAAAGTTTGTTTTCACACACACACACACATGCACGCACACACACACACGAGCACACGTCTGTTACCCAGTGTTCATTCCTGTTACCCAGTGTTCATTCCTGTTACCCAGTGTTCATTCCTGTTACCCAGTGTTCATTCCTGTTTCTTGATTATTTTTATTAAAAAAATAAAGATAAACCACTTTTTTCCAATTATGTTTGGGCCAACATTTATTCATTTGTTTAATATTGAACAATTTATTTTAAGCAGAGTTCTCTTCCATGCAAAAACGTATTGAGGGCGAATGAATAAAACTTACTGGTTGGAAGAATAGTGGCATTGTTTAAAAGTATCACATTGCTGTTAATTAAATAATTGGAGTTTGCTATTTAGTAACAAGAGTAAAAATGTATGCTATTTTTTGCACAGAATCTATTAATGTTAAACCAAAGACAAACCAATTTACCTTTACCAGTTTCGTCATCAGACAGAACTCTGTTGTAAGGTTCTTTTATCAAACATTTATCAAAACGATACAATCTCTGTTGAAATACATGCAAAAAAAAATATCAAAGTCTAGTGGAGTCCGGCTGAGTCTCCAGGTCAGAGGAGCTGCCTGAGAGCTCGGTCTGTTCAGTGGGCCTAGACTGAAGTAACCCGGTTCAGTAAGAGTCACTTCTGGATAAAAGGTTATTTAGGGTTGCAGCCTCTTTGGTGCAGATGATATACAGTGACATCTTTGACATAATAATATATATACATATTATATATATTATTATATATAATTAATATGTTATTATCAAATAGTCCTTTTATTTTGGGGGCTTGTGAGTGCGCTCCACATCTCGGCTGCATTCAGATACACACTTTTCGATGGAGTTGGTCTCTCTTTACAGCTAATTTAAAGGTCGACTTAATTGTCTGCCCCCCGGGCTCCTCAGCGATGAGAAGCTGGAGTTATAGAGTCTGAAACAAGAGACACATGTGTGTTTTGCTGTGTGAAATGCAGCGTTGAAATATAAAGACGATTAAACGTTCTAGTTTGGGTTCTAGTTGTGTTAGTTCCTACTTTCTTAAAAGGTTGTTCCCTCCAGCATCTTCATCTGTGTTAGACAAGATTTGAGCCAGCAGCTGTGTGTAACAGAGACAAGGACATTACCAATACACCACCAAGTCTCACCTTGGGTAAAATCATGTTTTATTATGAGATCTTTCTTAAGTGATCCTGGTTTATACTGAAGTAAGAGGAACAAATTCAACAGCAAGCGACTCAACCAGAATCTTTTTTTCTGGAGGAAATTGCTAATGGACTGTAGATTTGAACCCATTTGCAGTTTTATAGGTTTATAAGAGCTGCTTGTTTGACGTTTGGTGCTCTCGTTTGTCCTTTAGCTTCACGTTGACAGAACGGGAAGACTTGGATGGACTGAACAGACTAATGAATAAGATCAGTGGCAGATGAGGTAAAGATGATAATTTGACTTTCATTAGAACGTTTTCTGCAGTAGCTCGGTTTCAGCTGGCGGATCATCAGTGAGATTCTGACGACTTCCATTTGTCTTGGAAACCTGTTTCTCTGACAGCATCATGTGTGGAATAAAAAGTAATGTTGATTTGTCTCAAAACCCAAGTATACACACACACACTGCTCTGTTTCATGAGTGTAGGACTGATGGTTAAGCACCACTGGTCTATTTGTGGAACATATTTTATTCATTTCAGACAAGACTGAATCAGTACCTGTTTTTACCAGTTCATTTTATATTGTATAAACTCACTGAAAGGGATCTTAGCTTGAAGTCTCAGACCTTTTCTGGCTTCCACAGAACCTTTCAGTCAACTTATCTTTAGAGAAACACTTTTGTAAACAAGACATATCAGTAATGTTTTCAGTCCATATAATTTAAAGCACATGGTGAATGATGATTATATTACATGATGGCCTTGAAAAAACTTCTTCACACTCATCACATTTACAAGCCTGTTTGATCAGTAGAAGTCAGTTCTACTGAGTCACTCCAATTATGAGGGACTTTTTTTGCCAATCGTGGTCCTATTAGTGTCTTACCTTGTTCATCAAACCCACATAAGCACAGTAAGTAGTTGATTACCAGCTGATAAGTTGGATCAGATGTGTTAAAAGCAGTGAAAATGCTTAGATGTGAAAGCAGTGAGCCTCAGGACCGTGCAACATGGTCCATTGAGCAATATCTCATCAAACTATGTACATGCTCACACCTGCTAAGGACAAAGTTACCTTTAACCTTGGGAGCTTAGCATTCTAGTAGACCACCTGATGCACCTGCCCCAGCTCCGTGTGTTCTTCTGAAGACCTTGATTGGCTGGATCACAATCTGCACTTTTTTTTTTTTTTAAGAAGCCACTTCAGCACAGATCAGGCTTGTTAAAAGCTGATGAGTGGATCAGGTGTGGTGGGAGCGGTGAAAACACCTCAGTGTAGAAAGCTGGAGGCCATCTGGACCAGCGCTGAGACAATCAGACTTCTTTGTAGGCCACTACAGGTTTTAGGCATCTCAAACCTGCTGCTGTGGGTGCAGGGTTTCGTTCCAACCGAGCAGGAGGCTTCTTGATTGTGAGGAAAACCTGCTCCTACAGCGACCTGGTTTTTTTTCTGGACAGGTTTGAGACCTCTGGTTTAGACCATTACTGGGTATAGTTTGGGGAGATGTGGTCAAAGTCCTGAACCACCCTGAGTTGAAATGGCTGGATGGTGAAAGCCCCCCCCACACACACACACTGTGTGCCTGAATGAATGCAGTTCTGCAAAGAGTGGGCCACATTTCCCCCCCAGAGATGTAAATGTTGGATATTCACTGTAGTGCTTGGTTGCAGATGTTGCTACTAAAGGTGCTGCAACAAGTTACTGAGTTCAGGTGGCCCTTACCTTTTCACACGGGTGATACAGGTGTTGCAAAATTTTGTTTCCTTCAAAAGAGATGATTTAAAAGATGTGTTTTGCATCTCCTTGCTTTTAATGCATTTGGCAGTTAAAGCAGTTAGTTTTAAAAATATAAGATTATATTGCAAATGAACTATTTTCAGGGAACAATGCAGTAACGTGTGGATCATCCTATCATAAACGCTGCTTCAGTCGGAGCGTCACGGGCGAAAAGCGAGTTCACTGCATCGATAAGGACAACTTGAAGGCCACCTTCATCAGATTTAATAATTAACACCATAATGGCAGGGCGTTTGTTTGGCCTTGAGAACAGAAGATAAAACATGTTGATGTTGATATTCAGAGTGGAGGTTTCTCTCCGAAAGCCCACAAACACTATTACTGCACCAATACAGCAAACACAGTGTTGAAAATAATCTATTCAGATGTAAGGCACATAGAAAACAAAACAGTTTACTGATTTTTGTAGAAATTTAAAGTTTTCAAGAACTTGAAAGCAAATTTTCCTTCATGCATCAGATCACTGAATGAAAAGTACAACACTGTAGTACATACTGTAAAAGATTATGTAAGTTTATGTAAGTTCCAGAGTGTATGTATGTATGTGTTTCTGGGGATTTATTGCTTAAATACCGCTTCCTTTCTGTTCATATTTAGGACAAGGCTTCGGTGAACCCCACAAGAATTCGAGTTGGAGGAGTCGACTCGTCTCTCTCGATTTACCACTCCGTTCAAACAAAAGAAACGCTCCGCCCAGCTGCCCCGGAGCTACAAAACTCACTCAAAACACATTAAAAACAATCACACAGAGACTCCAGCGCAGTTTTATCACAACCCAGCCAGCTTA
>JBBMFX010578763.1:0-14214 GCA_037832545.1 Rhabdalestes septentrionalis | reverse complement strand
CACACACACACACACACACACACACACACACACACACACACACACACACACACACACACACACACACACACGATGAATCCCTTTCTACTGAACAGACATCAAAGAGATACTGGGCTGCAGCCAGAGAGGAAAGCATTCCCCTGAAACAGAAACATTTACAGCGGCACCAGTAAGTCTTGTTGACAACATGATAACAATAGTTCTTAAAAGAAAATATTCAGTAATAACAATACACCTAAAAATTAATTGTTCAAAGTTATCCAACCATTCTGTCCCTGTTAGCGTGAATAAAGTCTAGCTGTTCATTTACAGCAACATGGATCAGTGGGACACTGAGCAACATTACACATTAAGTTGTTTTTGTTGCTGAAGTGAGGACGAAAACCAAAGTTTTAGGACAATGCCTCCAAACAAGAGGAGCAAATAAATGTCCTCTGCAGTGTTAAATTGGTTTGGTTGAAGTTTGTTGAACTGTTTTCTAAATTAGATGTGTTGTGTTTTCTTCAGGATTCATATTATATCAGAAGCAGCAAACTTTATTGATCCCGGAGGAAATTGCTTATGCTGCGACTGCACAGTCACACAGAGACACAAGGACAAGAAAAACATGAAATACAAAGTCACATAAAACACTCCGGTAAATGTAATATAAACACTGCGCTGTATACACGGCAATCGATTTAATATATTAATCCAAGATTTTACATATTAGCATATATTGAAATATAATTTAATTATTGGTGATACTTAATGACAGAGTTTATTGCAAAGTATGTCTAACAGGTGTTTTGGCCCAATACAATAAGAAAAGTGCCAAAATATATGATAAGATTGCAAGGAGTGCAAGGAGCTCTCTGTTCAATTTTGTGCTCTCAAGTTGTAACGAGTTCTATTACCCAGCTTTCACGGACAAGAAATTAAATCTAGTGCACTGGGTGAGAATAATAGAAGAGAGACAGAACAGAGACAGAGACAGAGAGAGAGCGAAGGGTGTGGACGAGCAGAGAATAGATGAGCTGACAAAAGACCAAAAGACTACCCTCCTCCCCCAGACACCCACAAATCTGACCTCTCAGAGGGGACTTTGGGGTACCAATCCCTCACTTGGCCACACACACACACACACACACACACACACACACATACACATAAATTATGTGGCATAATACATGGAGGATCTGTAAGTTACAGCCTCTCCAACAAGCAGTGTCACCACAAGGACATAAACACTAATAATTCAGAGAGAGGAAGAGAGACAGGCAAGCGGCATAATTTGAACTGGCTGCGATCTGTACACATCTGTGACTGAATATGATATCATAGCGTGGACAATGGATCTGTATTATGTCTACTGGCCCGCTACTGGCCTGCCTTTACATTAATCATATTTTTGTTATTATTTCCTAAATACTTTATAAAATATTTCTTCTGCTTTGCACTTTCCTCTTAAAAGGCCCATATCAAGGGAAACTGAATTTTCCTCACCTCGTTTAAAAATAAAACATGTGCGGTCTGTGTCCTGATGTAGTACGTAAATATTGTCTCAAAAAGTACTGTTCAATGCTCAGTCAAAGCAGAAACAGCCCATGCTGAATTCAGTTTTAGTGAACAAATATCAATGCATGTCTAAGCTGTGGGGTGGCTGGGTGGTTAGGGTGTTGCCCCAGCACTGAGAAGATGATGCGTTCAAAGCCCAACTGCTAGTGTCTTAACTGAGTTAGTCTTGAGCAACGTCCCCACACACTGCTCCCCATGCGTCCCTCCATGGGGGAAGCCTACTGCTTCACTTGGTGAATAGGTTTATATGCAGAGAAAGAATTTCACACTTTCAGTGGTGGGTTCATGCATGATTATAAGGGGCCAAGTTACTTTATTCAGTCTACAACAGTTGAGCTGCACACATTCACAGAAAGCATTCTGAATGATTCAAAATACAAGAAGCTAATCAGAGCCGAGATCATTCTGACATATCAGGCATTAAGGTAGAGTAATAAAAAAAATCCTGTTTAATTCGATGAGATAAAGTGCTGGATTATGGCCAGTTAAAATATTATTTATGACTGACTTTTTTTTATACATAAACCTCTTGAATTGACATTGGTGGAGCTTTGAAGAAAGAAAAGGAATAAAATGTGTAGGATGTAGCTCCTTAATATGTCCTTTATAATGCGATTTCTAAATTCTACAGTTCCACTTAGTGTATATGTTTAAATCACGTTGTAGTTCATTTTAGTTAATTTTGATCACAATCTACTGATCTGATTGTGTTGCAAACTACCACTCACACAAGTGAATGAATAGGAGCATAAACCACACATGAGCTTCCACAATTATAGTACATTCAACCCTTAAAGAAGCCACTTCTTTAACACAGTGATGGAAAACTGGGCAAACAGAAAGCTCTGAATCTTTTCTCTGATTACTCCCAAGCTAGCACTGTCAAAAATATTTAAACACAATGTTTAAATCAAAATAAAACATTGGAGTTTAACATTGTGTTTCTGCAAAACCACAAGAGGCCCCAGACTTAACATTTTGAAAAGGTAGTATTCGCCAAAACGTTTGACAGGCAGGGTGTATCACAAAATGAGAAAAAGAAAGAAAGACAGAAGTTCTGACAGTGGCACGACAGACAGACTCTTGTACTCCAGGCTGACCAATGGCATGGGAGATCTGAAGGGCTGGGAAATTCCATGAGTTGCCCTGGCAACACTGGGAATGCACTAGACTATACAGCCAAAATCTACCACCGTCCCTAAAAGCGGAGCAAAAGTGCACAGTCATCACAACAGGGACAAGATGATTACAAGCTTCATTAACCCAGAATAAAACCCACTAATTAATCATACTGCTTCAAATGTTCTTCCAATAAATGTGCATGTCTGCTCTTTAATATCATACCAGGAACTTTTTACATCATCCATAATAGTGGACAGATCATCAGATACAACCTTTTCACACAGTGTCAATCTATAAAGCAAGGCCTTGCAGACACAGAGTTGCTCATAGTGTGATTCAAAAGGACACACTTTGGCCACATGCTTTGTTAAACAAAATGTAAAGGAAGTTAATTTAAAGCATTCAGCAGGAAAAAAAAACATTTTGCACCCCATTCTGTTCACCACTGACATTTCATTAGAGGATGTCAAGCTGAGACTGTAATGCAATTCAATTACCAAGCATCTAATAAGATGAGCTTTCTGCCGTCATTCCATTACTAATTAATGAGCCATGAATGACCAACACATTTCAGACAGATATTCATTTCTCACACATGCATACTAGAAATGTAACAACACCCTAAACACGCTAATATCGCCATGCATTGTGCTTTTCGCCTCACACTTTTCAATGTAAATAGGAACCAAATATAAACATTGTATTATATATTTATTAGCCAAAGTCTAATTGACAAAACAATACCTGCCACAAGGTGAAGGCATGACTGACACAAGTTAACATAATATGTGGATCTGTTCTCAGTTTCAGCACAGATGTTTTTCTCAGTCTCATGGACTGTAAGACAGAATTAAACATTCTAGTTGTCAGTGTGTCTGGTATCACATTGTTTATCGCATAAACTCCGAATGTATTTACAAATGTTGCCTTGTAATCTCTTTATCACAAATAAATATGCAAGTTATGACCCCTTAAAGCACACATTACTTTAAAAAACAGCCCACATTACTCTGAGAATATCTCCATCCCACCAAATATCTCACAAAAGCTACAGGGAATAGCACTACTAAAATGTCTATTAGCATATGAAATACCAGCCTACTACACCTGGTACTTCCTTGTAGTACCAAAAATCTTCTCAGCTGACATTCCTGGGGCTGTTCATACCATTCCTCTCCACATGCACACTTGTTCTAATAACCACACTGCATGCCACACAATCTGATGAATGTGTGCAACAACGTCATACTGCTGAAGTGGAATGGGAAGGCCCACACATGCTGTGTGAAGAAATCCTTGTTTCACCATTACAGATGGATAAACTGTTTAGAAAAAAACCTGTTCAGCCTGTTAAACTTGGACAGCATGGCAGCTGCCCAAATCTCTGAGGATATTTGAGGAGGAAGCCTGCAACTGTACACATGGCTGAAGGAATTTTTATATGCCGCTGTCACCATTTAAATAAGCACCAAATTCTTTTTTAAGGCTTTACCTGTCAGTTAATTCACCAGTTACACACACATGTATTAGTATTTCTGCCTTCCTTACAAATTACTGTGTACTGTTTAAACATGCTATACATGACATGACATTAAATTATGCAGCGCTAATTTTGTTCTTTTTTTAATGTAAGATTTCACTCCTTAGCCCAACTGAACTCGATCCGCCAGGACATGTTATGTTTCACAAGTTTGCCCCTTTAGTTGTCACTGGTTAATATAGGCTGGTGTATCTAACAATAAACTTTTGTGCCATAGACTTCTACTATTAATGAAATGATATATTATATTATATTGACATGGGAATTGTGGGAAGAGGCTGATATCTCAACATTAATCATGTACATATAATGCTTGATTATATTTTTTAACAGATTAACACTTTTTAAATGTAGAAACTGGAAGGAACGTTTTAGAGAAAGGTCACAAATACAGTAACATGAGCAAAATGCACAGTAGTCCAGTGACTGCTTTATCAGATTACATCCAGCAATATCGAATAGTAAACATCTGTACCTTTATTTTAAAAGCAAATATCTGCGAATATCACCGAAATTCACCGTCCATCCCTAATTCAAAGTGTGAGTGTAAAACTGCAAAGCATGTTGGTAAATTACACTGCTTTTTTGTGTTTCACTGTGTAGCCTACTATGTGGTAGAAATGACAATAAATCCACTTGTTTGGTGAACCAAAATCCTGTTTTTGGCCATTTATACTTTACGAACAAACGTTTGTACAAATGCTATTTTAATAGTCCCGAGTGCTTGAATGTCTCCAGCAGATTTGAATGTTTACGTTTTGTCATCCTGGTGACATATAGGTCCCTCTACAGCAAACCAAAGAGAAGGTAATCACAGAGATACACTCAAAACAAACGTGATCCTCCGAATGTGGCGTATAAATCTTCCAATAGAAGGTTTTAATAACGCGTTACTACAGTTTGAAATGAACCAGTGCTGTCCTGCAGTCCGTGTGTGGAAACAGTGACACACGGCATCGAAACTCACCAGCTCCTCAGAGAGCCGCTTCAGTCTCGCCGCCAGTAGATACACAAGCAGGGAAAATACCAGGGCTCGGTGCCTTACCGTTTCTCCGCTCGAGTTTCTGGCCACTTCGGCGAAAGTTTTGTCCGGCGCTGTGGCGCAGGGCATCGCCGTCACTCCTCTGAAGCAGCAAGTGCCCTGTGGTATCCTCTCCTCCTCTTCCCGGTTTGTCTGTCGAGAGGAGAAGCCCGTCTCCTCAACAAGCCCGTGTTCTGAACGAATTTCAATGAATCGGTTCGTTTGAATGAATATTTTGAGCCGACCGATTCCATTGTCCCAACTAAATCTTTTTTTTCAGTAGTACACTGTTAACGACATATAATAAGATGTAAATCCCACAAAACAAAAATTTTCTATTGGCCAAGTGGTTAGGTAGGTGTCTCTGGGATTAATTAGTCGTTGTTTTGAATCCCATGAGCCCCCGTGGCACCACTGAGGTACTACTGTGCCACCTCCACAAACTGCTCTCTGGTGCTAAATATATACTGACAACTAACTTGCTAATGTCGCTGAGGAACAGAATTTGACACCTACAAATCATATTCATTTAAAAGGGGATAGCAATTTTGGCTATTACTGAATGAAAGAATCATTTAAACGTATCGTAAGACTCGGTTCAGTGCGATTAAATGAATATTTCTTCACTATTCTGGATTATTTAGGGAGGCGTGTCACCTCGTGATAATCCAGGACACGCGACACACACGCCACACACGCCATAAAGCTCTTACCTGTCAGTGTGTGTGTTTGCAAAACACACAACGCATAGATCAAGATTCCTTCCTATTTCTTCTTAGGTAGACGCTTTGATATGAAATGAAACCTCTGTTTAATACTCAGCACATCTACAGCATATCTACAACAACCGTTTACAGTCATAGTCTACAACTACAAACTACATTCCTCAGTTTATAGTCGACAACTACCATCTACAACTACAGTTTACAGCTACAGGCAGGCTTCAGCTGTAGTCTACTACAGTCCACAGCTACATTCACTACTACATTCACAGCTACAGTCTAACGACTACAGTCAACAGATATAGTCTACAGCTAAGGCCACAATTAAAGTCCACAGATACAGTAAAAAAAAAACTACAATCTACAGCCACAATCTAAAGATACAACCCACTATTACAGTCCACAGCTATGGTCCAAAACTATAGTCTACAGCTACAGTCCGCAAATATAGTCTACAGCTACATGCTAAAACTACAGGCTACAGCTATAGTCTACAACAACCCCTTAAAATTACTTTAATTTTAATTTTAATTTCCAGATAATTAAGGAAAATTAAGGGGTAAAGTGCACAGATTATAGCTGATTAAGGGATTTCACACTCATACTTTAATCTACTTTTAAGGGGAAATTAAGGGATTGGTTTACAAATTAACGGTCTCTTAATTCAAATTAAGGTGTTTGGCATATTTTAAGAGGTAAATTAAAGTACAGGCACAACTTAAGTACATCGTGTTTCATAGTGAGTCCACAGGTTCAGTCTACACCTACGGTCCAAAATTACAATCTACAGCTACATTCCACAGCTACAGCTCACAACTACAGTTTACAGCTACATGCTACAGCTAAAGTCTACAGCTACAGTCCACAACTTCAGTCCACAATTATAGTCCACAGCTACAGTCCACAACTACAGTCCACAGCTTCAGTTTAAAGCTATGATCCAAAACTACAATCTACAGCACAGTCCACAGCTACAGCTCACAACTACAGTTTGCATCTAAAGTTTGCAGCTAGAGCCTTCAACTACAGATTACAGCTACAGGCTACAGCTATAGTCTACGACTACAGTCCACAACTACAGTCTACAGCTGCATTCACAACTACATTCACAACTACACCTAAGAATTGCACTCTACAGCTACAGTCTACAGCTAGTCTAAAACAACAATCTAATGCTACAGTCTACAGCCACAACCCACAATTACAATCCACAACTATAGTCCACAGCTACAGTCCACACCAATATTCACAACTACAGTCTAAGAACTACAGTATAAAACTGTAGTGTACAACTGCAGCCCACAGGCCACAACAACAATCCACAGTTACAATCCACAGCTACAGTCCACCGTTACAGTCCACAGCTACCGTCTACAGCTACAGCCCACAACTACAATCCACAGTTACAATCCACAGATACAATCAACAACTACAGTACAAAAATACAATCTACAGCTACAGTCTACATCTACAGCACACACTTGAATTCCACAGCTACAGTTAAATTCACCTACACAACTACAGTTCACAATTCATAGCCACAATCAACTGCTAACAACCAACTGCTACATTCACAACTAAGGTCACCAGCTACCACAAATATAAAGTCAAGTCCCCTACAGTTCGCATCTACAGTCCAGTCCACAACTACAACCCACAACTACAGAAAAAGCCACAATTAAGTTTTACACCTTTAGTCCACAGCCCAGTTCACATCTACAATAAATATCTGCACTCCACAGCTACAGTTTGGTCTACCTCAGCCTAATTTACATCAAGGGGAAAACATTTCACCTCACAAACAACCAGAGCCTACTTTCTACTAGCTCCTGCTATTTACTTTACAAACTTCTTAAACAGCCTGCTGTCTCCCTTTGTCTGGCCAGCAGCTTTTGTATACAGAGGCTCCAGTGTGTCATGCCAGGAAAAGAAATCTGATCGTCTCTTTCTTGCCACAAAGAGGCCACAACAGTTTCTAAGTGCATAAATGTTTAAGTGGTGAAACTCTTTCATGATACTGGTGAATTTTTAAAAAGCTGGACTAATGAGAGCTTATAACTGAGGCCATTTGTTCAATGCTGAATAATGTACAAAAGTCCACGAAGAGGCTCACTAACAAGAACTTTGATTTCATTATTCATTCAAATAAATGAGTGCAAAAATTTGACTGTATTCATCATTCCAACATACATTAGTAAAAATAGTTTTTTGCCAGCTCATTTGAATTCAAGCTAGTAGTTACAGTCTAAAAAATGGCATAGCACCAGTGATCACAAATCAGATAACAGGGACTGGTCAATTATTTTAATTCAGTTGTCTGATTTTTCTCCTCATTCTAATCTAATGGCATAAATGCTTTAACATGCATTGCTGCAATAATAATTGGAGGTTGCTAGGAAAGGAAAGGTAAGGAAAAGACAAGAAATCATATTAGGTCAGGACACAGCCAAGTAACTTTCAGCAGGAAAAACATATGATATTTGATATGATATGATATGATATGGCATGATATATGATATGAAATCAGAGTTAGAATTACAGCAGCAGAAGGTTCAACACACCTGAAGGCGGGCATTTAATGCCTTAGACCTCCAGAAAGCTCCACAAGAACTGATTACTCTACCATGTGGACTGTTTATAGAGTCCATACCCTACATTGTTAGTGCATATTTTCCTGAGGAACTTTAAGAATATTTATAGAGTTTGATTAATAAAAACAGACTGAATTTCTGTCTACAGGATGATATTGAACCTCCCTTCACCCTTTAAAATTAAACAGGCTTTTGTTGCTATGCTGTTAAGGTTGAGATGTGTAAATCCTCTCCTCCCTGATAGGCTGCCCTTTATTGTGTCACTTTCAGAAAGCAGTCCAGTGTTCCAAAGACACTCATAACTTTACTGTGAATGGATGAAGCTAAACATGTTAAAGTAGAATTGCATTGATATTGGTGTCACATATCAGTGAATGACAAGAGATTGTTACAAATATCTAATTAGAGCGTAATCATATTGTACATAACACATTTATTTAATATTTTTTTACAATAAATATGTTATCCCACAACTTAAAGAAAACAATAGATATTTTAATACAGACATTATCAGATAAAAGAACAACAGGAAGCCTGAAAGAGATTGTGTAGTGTGAATGAGTGGGCTGTGGACAGGATGGGTGAGAAATGAGTTCTAACTTCTTTAGAGGTAATCTAATTGAAATCTGTACAAACACACATACACACACACACATTCACACGAAAGGTTAAACCTGTTAGGAGGTGACGGGTTGTGTGTATGTGTAAACTGACAGGTGGAGGTTTTAATCAGTTGTCTGACAGCATATTAGATCCATTATTGAATCAAATTCTTGCTCAGTCTGCCCCTCCACACACACACACACACACACACACACACACACACACATTTGTCAACCCAGGAAACACAGTTGAATGACACATATTATATCAAATTTGTCACATCTGGAAACAGATTGAAAATGAGACAGCAAGAATACATTTCACAACTGTCTCTCCCTCATAAATAAAATTCAAATACTTTCTTCCTGTATCATATACAGACACAGACACACACACATACACACATAAACACAAACACACAAACATACCCACCCAGGCACACATGGGGTAGACATTGTTTTAATATTATAAAACCGAACACACCATGCATTTACAAGAAATGTATGCCTTCAAAGTGCTCATTACAAAATTCTCTTGGGCAAGCTCTTGTGTATGTTTAGTGCATGTAAGTGTATTGGTTTTATTTAAAAGAAACTACCCACAACTTGGCTAAATTGTTTTTGTGTCATAACTAGTATTGCAGATTAGTCACCACATCCTATCACACACTAACTCCTCACAGACAGAATATACAGCTCTGGAAAAACTGCAAAAGTGTTCAGGTTCTCATGTTTTGTCTTTTATAGGTGCAAGTATTGAAATGAACAGCTTTGTCATGGTTTTAAGGAACTGCTGACAATATAATCCTAATTTCCACATAAAAGCATTGTTCTTTAAAGCATCATTTTAAAACAAATGGCAAAACATCAAAACAATAAAAATAATGCAGTGTTTACAGAACTCGAATACTTCAAATAAAGCAAGTGTCTTGTTCACTCTTTAAAAAATGGAAACAGAATACCTCTGACATACTTGTAGTAGTGCTTTGCCATTGCACTTGTTGCACCGCAAGAGAAGAGTGTTGATTTAAGCAGTGTTTTTAAACTTTTCCTCATAAAATATTATTTTATTCAGGTGATCAGTAATAAGTGCCTCATAAAGCAGAATGAGGTGCTTGTGTTGGAATTTAACAGACACTATTGTGGAATGGCTGTCATACTCAAAGAGATGCTGATTAAAAAATAAATTGCAATGATCTCATATTAAATGTTCCATATGTGAAGAAAAAAAAATACAACTAAAAAATAAAAAGCACTTTCCAAAGAAAACCATTTTTACTTGTTTTCCATACATGAGTGGTCTTAAATGAAATGCTTTGTTTTGATTGTAATTCAAGGATATTTTTGACTCCATACTGCCACTTTCTCTAGTCTCACTCAGACCAGTTTGCCTGTTTTCCACCCCTGCACACAAACACACCCACACACATTGTGTGTGTGTGTGTGTGGGGGGGGGAGTTTCACTTCTTCTTCTTTATTGCTGCACTAATGATGCGCTCCACATTTTGATAGAACTACTCTTTTCACTTTCCTGTTCCATCACACTGCACACATGGCTGCTTTTGCTGATTTTTGTGGTTGTACTGGTCACATGCACAGGGCATTTGTTAATGGCTTCCTACAGCCATTGCTCCCTAAAAGTCTGTTACTGCAGAACATTTTTCCACTGTTGTAATGCGGCTTTGAAGCGAAACTAATCTGAATATTTTCTGGGAAGTTCCTTTTACGTGCAATTAGTGAGAGTGACCCTTTGGTGAGTGAGTGTGTGCATGTAGGCGATTTGGGGAGACTCAGATTCTTCAGTTGCATAATGAGGGCACTGTTAAACAATTTAAAAAAGAAATAAAATCATGTAAATGTGAACTTGAAATTAGAACTTTCACCTTGTTACTCTTGGAATAAAATCTCATACATTTACATTTTAAGATATTTTTAGTATTGTACAAACATGAGGTGTTGATAAGACAATATTTATAAACAATAACTTGAAGAACAGACACACACACACACACACACAAACACACACACACACACACACACACACACACACACACACACACACACACACACACAAACACACACACAGAACATTTGCTTTGTTCCCCGTTTCCTGAAGTAGCCTACTTCCTGCCACTGTATTACTCAAATGGCTTTTTAAGGAACACAGACACCTCCCACCCCCCAAAAGATCTGGCCACACCTTCATGCTCACACACACACACAAACTCTCACTCTCTCTCTCTCTCTCTCATGGGTCAGTGGTGTTTCAAGGGCTGTAACATGCTCTTTTGGCCAATTAGTACAAAGTGTAATCTGAGAGAAGGCCTTCTGGCTGTTTATCTCCATCAGAGGACGTTTCCACTGCCATTTAAACTCCATCAACCTCTAAATATCCCAGACACCCTCTAATGAACTGCTCATGCAGAAAAGTGTTTCTGACACAAAATCAAAAACAAAAAGCTAAACTAAACCAAACAAAAAAAAACATGGCCGGGTAGGGTTTAAGGTGAAAAGGTCCAGTGCTCTGGATTACAGAGACAGGAGTGTTATATAAAAAGCAAGTAGAATGATATAAAAAGCCTCAGAGAGGTGACACACGCAGATGTGTGTGTGTGTGGGTGTGTGTGTGTTTCTGTGTGTGTATTTTTCATGATTTAACTATCCTGACATTACCAGAGAAAATCAGGTGTCATCTGCTGCCGAACCAAATGCTCTCATTTATTAAAGGTTTCTTACAAAAATCTGTGATTCATATTTAAAAGCTGATATATAAAAAGGAAGCTTGTTACATATAATTACACATCACTGTCAAAAAACAAAACTTGGCTCGTGGTATCCTTTCCAGCTATTTTAGGAAATAACCTCCCAGTAGTTTTTCAAGCAAGCGCAGAGTTCTATCTCAACAGTTTGTTCATTGAAATTTGACCTGTGACACATAAACCAGCAGGAAATGTGAAATGTCAAGAGCAATTCTTTTAACTTATTGCAAGCCAACACAAACAATGTCCGTGCACTAAAGACAGACCTGACACATCTTCTTTAAATCCTATAGTTGGAGCTAGTGTTGTCACTGTACCAAAATTTCAGTATTTGGTACCAATACCAGTGAAAATCTACGGTTCTCGGTACCAATTTCGTTACCAAAGCAAAACACAACATGAATTCAACAACAAGCTATTTTTATTAACAACAAACAATAATTAACCCTCATAATGTCCTCCCGATTTCCCAAAAAATGACCCCACTTCATTTGAGTGTTTTGAAAGTATAAAGTATAAATTGTCAATCAATTCATTGTTACACCTTAGTTTAACTGGGTCTCATTGACAGCAAACTTTGATGGGAACCGAGCCCTGTTCATTTTTGATACCAGTGCAGGGGGGAGTTTATTCCTCCGTACTGTTCCCACCACGTACAGCTTTCTTCTCAGTATTTGCAGGCCAAGGTCATATGATGTGAAGAAATTGTCACAGGTGATTGTTTGTGTGTGTGTGTGTGTGTGTGTGTGTGGGGTGTCAACCCTTGCTTGACCACATACATCAAAGATCCAATGTTAGACATCCAAGACCAAACATCCAATATCAAAGATGTTTTGGAAAGGAGTATGGTGTTTACCCTATTGCACCACTTTGTACTGAGGGGTCATTTTTGTTCCCGAGGACAACAAGTGTTATAAAGTCCAATAAAAACCCTATAAATAAATTAAATTACTTAAAACTTATCACAATCATGCACAGCACAGTGCTTAATAATTTCTGTTATTTTCAGACCACATTTTTGATAGTAAAAGATTTCTTTTCGGGTCAAAAATGACCCGAGGACAAGACAAGGGTTAAACAAACATCACTGAATATAGACTCTTCTTATTTATAACCTTAAACATTTGTATAAATAAACTAAATATGCCATGACTGAACAATCCTTTAATATTATTATAAATAAAACAAAACCAAGCCTTTTTAAACATGAGTAATTAAATAAATAAGTAAATTACAAGCATTGAAAAGAACATGTTAACAAAAATCCATACATATGAATTCAGCAATAGCTTGGTTCAGTTTTCTTGCCTCAGCAGAGTTTTTGTCATACTTCTCCTGCTGCTGAAATTAATCTGTAGGCGTTTGCTTTGGTCTTCCTCAGCCTGCAGCTGTAAAAGGAAAATATAATATCCTTCAGTAAAACAATTTTATTTTATATGTAAAAAAATAATTTTATATGTAACTTTTCAGTAAATAACAAACAAATCAATGTGGATAAGATTAATTATATGAAGTATATTAAGTATATGATATAAACTGTTTGTTTTTTTTTAATACGAAAAGATTCCCTTTACCATGACTTACAATAAACAATTATTATACAGTATAACTATAAAATGTATTAATATTTTTTTTGTATCAAACGTTGTACATGTTGACATTACTTAATGCACAATTAACAAGCGAAAGATCAAGTGTTTGTATAAAATATCATTCATAAACATTAATTAAGGTTCACCCACTGTAACGTGATGTTAGATTACATATGAAGTAATGTAAATGAATGGTATATTATTGTAAAGCCTTACAAAACTATACAGGACTGTATTTGACCTGACTTTTATTTAATCAAACTGCTCAAACCATATTTCAAAACTGCTTTTGTGATGGACCGATTTTAGACACAAATATTAACCATACATGCAGGGCTGCAACGCATCAGTCTTCACACGCTCTGACGCCACACCTCCAATTTCTCATGCTGAAAAGCTATTTTATCTATTTTTCCCATTGTGCACACTCCTCAACAGTAGGTGGGCCACCGAATGTCGCAGCAATCCTTGGCAAAATAAGAAAGCCATCCCTCCCGCTCCTCGACGCTTGGGATGTAAGGCAGCCTCCCCCACCGCTCAACGCTCAGGAACTATATATATTAGGGCTGGGAATTTAACGTGTTAATTCGATTAATTAATCACAGAAAAAAATTACGCATTACTATTTTTTACGCAATTAACGCTTTAAGCCCTGTCACTAGTTGGCGGACCAAAAATACGTCATATTCCCAAATCACTGCTGCGTGA
>JBBMFX010578716.1:0-14217 GCA_037832545.1 Rhabdalestes septentrionalis | reverse complement strand
ACACACACACACAATACTGCACTCACAACACACACACACACAATACTGCACTCACAACACACACACACACACACACAATACTGCACTCACACATTTTGATTAATTCATTTTTAATTTAAAGTCACCTTGCACACACAAAGTGTAAAAAATTAGTAAAAAATTGTACTTGGCTGTTTTTTATTAACGGTTTATTACAGTTTTTAAAATGTTACATGCATGGTCTTATTTATATATTTTTATTTTCTTTATATTTTTATTTTTTCTAACCATGTTCATGCTTATATACACACACACACACACACACACACACACACACACACACACACACTTGCATTGTGTAACACAAAGGACTTTTAAATATTTTTAATTGTGTAATGTATGTAATAAATGTGCTAATTTGCTATGCCACATTTATTTATGCATTATTACCCTTTTGTTAACCTTCATGAACATGCAAATATATATTTTTTCCCTGACATTCTCACCTCTACACATAGCACAAAGCTTGTATTGTATCACATATTGGGCTCAATAAATGAACTATCCCGCACTAATGAATATTTCATTACACCTTTATATACACTTGTAATCTCAGTCTTGTATCTATATTTCTTATATATATCTTATATATATATACTTATATATATTTTTTATGCTTTGTGCATGTGCAGGTGTATATATATATTTATACACCTACACATGCACAAAGCATAAAAAATTACATAATAGGCTATACCACATTTATAACTTCTTTATTACACATCTTTAAATTTTATATACATGGTCTTATAAGATTTTGTATATAAGGTTTTATATATTTATTTCTTATCGCCCTCACTTCTACATGCCCAAAGTGTGTACTGTTTCACACAATGCGCTTAATTAATGCATAATACCACATTTATAATGCTTTTAAAACGAATTTGGAAAGTCATTGAAAATAGATTAGTACTTTCACACATTTCCAGTCACCCTTCTATCACATCAAATCTTGGCTTTTGGAGTTTATTAATGCACCATAACACACTTACTAAGACTTTATTACACTTGCAATAAAAATAAGGCATGTTTTCATTCTTCATTGAATGTGGTGCTTTATTGCACCAATCATTAGAATCATGTATTCAATTTTGGCAAACTTTCATCGAAATAAAGTTTAATGGCGGTTTTCACTGTCTACATTTCACTGCTTTCATCTCAATATTTGCATATTGCATAAAGAGCAGATCTGAAGCATGGCTAGTTATAATATTTAGCATTGTGGGTTTTTTTTTACTGAATTGTGGTGAAATTTGAGATTTTTCAAAGAATCAAATCAAAGCAAGAGATTTACTCCCTTCACCTTCACACACATTCACACAAACACACAAGCCAATCACAGATGTCATCTTGTATTAAGGTTCACATTATTAAATGTATTATTTAATTATTTGAACTGTGGTGAAATTTGAGACTTTTGGATTATTTTTAATGATTTCTTACAGAATCAAATCAAGAGCAGAGATTTACACCTTAAGTATTTACACACACACACACACACACACACACACACACACACACACACACACACACACACACACTAGCCCATCACAAGCATCCTTTTGTATTGAGAGTATTTTAGGGCATTGGCCCTGCAATGAGAGGATTGGGGTTAAAGTCCCACTGCTAGAGTCACCGCTGAAGTACCCTTGAGCAAGGTACCGTCCCCTCACACTGCTCCCCGGGCGCCTCACTGGCGGCAGCCCCCTGCTTCACTTAGTGAATGGGTTAAATGCAGAGAAAACATTTCACTTTATGTTGTACTTGTATGAGTGTGCAGGTGACAAATAAAATTGGTATTTGGTATTTGTATTTGAGAGTCTTATCTTCTCGCCCCCCCATTCAAAATGAGAGGACGAGGCGGTGCGTTGGGACCTGACTCAGGCCGGGACACGAGAGCAGCACCTGTGATATTGATCTTCTTTCCCAAACACCCATGGCCAGTGTTACGGGACAGCATGTTCCTCCACACCCCTATTAATTATACCGCTGCAGGGGTCAAGCAGCGCTGACCCCGGGCCGTCCGGAAGCCGTCTCGACCCCGAGCCGCGGCTGCTCCGGTGCTCCTCACTTATTTATGACCGCGGCTGCGTTTCTCCTCGCGCCTCCGCCCCTGCCAGGAGCTTTTTGTTTGCCTTTAGCCGGCGCATGTATTTACCATGCATTAGGCCTCATTAGGCGCTAATTGAATGTTGAGTCGCTGAGGGGCAAGTGGCGACGCGATAACTAATAACAGGAGCGCGAGAGAGTGAGCGAGCTAGAGAGAGAGAGAGAGAGAGAGAGAGAGAGAGAGAGATTGTGCATGCTTGTTTAAATCCTCTCCTTCCTGTAGTCTGTTCTGCGCTAGGTAAACACTCTTTACTTAATTTCCCACTTCTGCTCTTTTGATTTTCATTACAGCAGGAAAAAAGTAGTTCAGGAAAAAAAGAGAAAAAAAACTTTCATTCATTTCCTGCCACTTTGCACGCTTGAAATTACGGTCAAAAAGTGTGTGTTTCCTCCGCCGTGGCCGTGAGTGATTGCATTTGTTTACTAATTAGGTTTTATTTTCCATTATTAATGTTTTTAATAAGCCCGGAGTCAGGTGGAGCTGACAGTAATGAATGACTTATTTGAGCTGATCGTTATTGCCGAGCGGCTCCGCTCCCTAATAAAGCGGATAATTACTCCGTGTTTGCTCACAGACACATAAAGAACTGCGTATTGACTTTTTGACGGGCCGTGATGCCGCCGGCGCTAATGGCTTTTTAAATCGTACTGTTATATCCATCAGGAGCCTGAGCGACCTGTCATGTTTTCAATTAGAGAAAGCAGTAAAAAAGTCCTCACTGTAAAATAAAGGGGTTCTGAACGAGAGACGACGACAGAGCAAACTCAGCCAATCGAATCAGGTGTGAGTCTAAAGCTGCTGTCCAGTGGGAAAGGTGGACATGCAGGAGACAAAAAGTATCTACTATTGAGTGAGTTTGAATGGGAAAACAGTAATGGTTTAAAGGGGAATCCTGTTCACTTCACAGTAGTGGGGAATGGAACCAGAAGTCAGACTCTGAAAGCTCCTCACAGAGAGTTATTCCATGAAATAGTTAGGGTTGCACCATGTGAGTTTTGGGGGAAAAAAATTGACCCTTAATTTTTGTTTTAAATTCTTACATGACTTAATTGAATTTTTCAGAGCAGGTTTGGGGTCAAAAGCTCTAAAACTCTAGAACTAGCCCTAGAACTGATCAGAGTGGAAGTGAGACATCCATGAAATGGTTATGGTTGCACCACTAGATACATGAGATGTTGTTTTACCAGGATTTGGAGAAGCTTCTGATTCTAAAACTAAACTTATTTATGGTGGAGGGAAACATGCAGGGCATCCTAAGGCCAAGAAGTCAGTTTAGCTCGTATTTGCCACTGATTTAGTGTCACCAACATCCAAATAAACTCTCAGAGACACATGCAGATTCACAGGGGTTTATTAAAGCTTGATGCTCACGTTTTATAATAGCTTCTCGCTTATAGCTTCTAAATGGAAACTTCATACCAAACTCATCATGATATAATTTTGATAAAAATTGTTACGTGTGAAGACTTGTTTTGCAGAACAAAACTTTTTCCATGCTCAATTGAAACATAACTTCTAAAAAGTCAAAACTAAAAATCAAAAACTATCAAAATTGTAAATCAAATATATTGAAATATAATAACTGCAAATCTAATGTATATTTGATGTATAATAACAAAATTATTACACAACTTAATTGCAATATTTGGGGGAAAAAAAATCTAATTCAATTTTTTTAAACTTAATTTTTTTTTTTTTGAATTAAAGTTGAATCAAATGTAATAACTGTGTACCTAACATATGTTTAAAGTGTAATTATATAATTAATTGTTTAAAATAATTTGGATTATACATTTCAGATCCATACCCCCAGTTGCAGGATTGTTTTTTCAGTTGGGTTTCTCTAATTTTGGCCAAGCTGCTGTTATTTGTGTTAGAGATAATAGGAGACTTCTGATCAGACGTGGCAGGGTCCTCTGGGTAGGACAGGAAATTGCACACTAAATGCCCTTCTGAATGATCGAGCCGTTATGGGAGGATGGTATCAGATTTGCTTTAATTAAATGCTGTCCAGTGTGACTTACATATTAACAAATATATGCATTTGTTATCGGTAAGTGCGTCCCCTGTGATGTGCCATCAGAAAGGGCCGTACTTAAAAATTTCTTGGTTTTGCACAAAATTTTGTGTCTCTGGAAGGCAGAGATATCATAGTGGGATGATTTAATTTGTTCACACCTTTGGTTGGATTGTTGACTTAATGGGACTTGTTTTTCCATATCATGGCTCTATATGTTTTAGAGTTCTGCACCCTCAAATCTAGAACAACATGGACTGTTCTAGAGCTGGAACCTAGTATCAGGGGGATCTCTGAACTGGCTGAAGTTTTTCTGTCCACAATACATTCTTAAAAATTAAATAAAGTAAAGTGGCCCCTTATAGTCAGGCATAAATAAACCACAGCACACAGTGTATAATTCTTTCTCTGTATTTATCCCATTCACCAAGTGAAACAGGGGGCTGCCACCAACGAGGACTCCCAGGGAGCAGCATTTTGGGATGTTACTTTGCTCAAGGGAACCTCAGTGATGACCCTAACAGGGATGTTGGGATTCGAACCCTCAATTCTCTGATTGTGGGGCAACCCCTTAACCACAGGGCCACCAGCTGCCCCAGAAAAAATATTTCAGCAAATCCATAACAGAACCTCTTCTGGTTCCCTGATGAGGTCCTCAAACCATAAAGCCTGTTGCAGAAAGAACTGCCAATACTGTATCATTATGATTGCTTCAGTGGTACAATCTGGCTGAAAACAGAATCTTTAATAGGCCAAAACTGCCCAATCAGGATTTTCCGTCAAACAAAGTCTCCCATTGGTTAGGCCTTCATGATCTGAGCTGGACACTTCAGAAACTACCAATGTAATTAAGAAGAGGAATCGACCAATCACATTCTGATTTACAAGAGAGGGACGATTGGATGGAAAAATGAATGGATGTATGAATGGATGGATGGATGCATGGTTTGGTGGATGGATGGATGGATGGATGGATGGAAGGATGAAAGGATGGATGGATGGATGGATGAATGGATGAATGGAGACATGGTTTGATGGATGGATGGATGGATGGATGGACAGATGTGTGGATGTATGGATGTATGGATGGATGGATGGATGGACAGATGGATGGAAGAATGGAATGATGGTTAATGGATTGATCAGTGATTGGATGATGGGAGGATGGGTGATGAATAGATGAATGATTACTTGTATGGATGTATGGATGGATGATTTGGGTACATTTTACTGGGATTCTATTAACTTAATTATTTAATTAAATATTAACTTCTCCAGGTTCTATGTCACTCACCATAGTTTAAACCGGTTTCAGAAAGGGTTCAGTCAGTGGCTGTACATCTGTAGTGTATTCAGGCTTGTAGATATATCAGTGATTGTAGAGCCACTGTGTTTAAGTCAGTTCTAAATACTTCAGATCTATAGCAGCTTTTGATAGAACACATGTTAAGCTCCACATAACTAGAACAACCAAAGAAAATGTTCATTTAAATTGCAATTAGGTTAGTGCTAACATACCACGGAGACAGCAGCAGCAGAGTTAGCATTACTGAAGAGGTGTGGTTCACCATGTGGCCTGAACAGTGCTCAGAGTTCATCACACACACACACACACACACAATTACACACACACACACACACCCAAACACACAGGCATGTACAGATGTTTAGTCTTCACCTTAAACGGTGTGATGAACAACAGTTTATTTAGCACTAATTACGGCCCTTCCTGCACGTAGAGCGAGAGAAAGAGAGGAAGGAAGAAATGAAAGGATGAGAGTGAGGCAGTCAAACCTCCCTTTTTAATCACGCCATTCCTAATTCATTGTTGTTTTCTGACAGCCGCTCACCGCAGCGACACACACACCCTGCCAACTCTAATGACGGCACATGTCTCTGCAATCTCTCAATCAGATCATCAGCCACATTATGAAGTTAATTTCGGATGATTGACAGTCTTTTATATGCATGTCGCTAATCTTCAGTAATTTCTTTCCTTAACAGGAGGAGAATGGTGACAACGGAACAGTGGAGGAGGGACTTTAAACTGGGAGAAGAGGGAATTTGGGGAAGTCAGACTGGGAAATGCAGGCCCAACCAATACACACATTCCTGTAAAACATAAACAACCCATTCCATCTCAAAAATCTCCAAATATCTCTTGTGGTCTCAAAAAATAATGGTGTCCACTTCATTATGAATCCCGCCCTTGTACTGTGTACATGTATAGACATATTTGTTCATTCTCTTGCCATTTTATAGGACAGTACTGTGCAAAAGTCTTTAGGGACTTGGCGGCCTGTGAGAGTAAAACATTTGTTTCCTTTTCTTTCATTGAATCTACTCAATATGCCAAAGATAAGACCATTTGATAAGTGGTACAGATCTCCATTCATTATTCTTATGCTAATGTTTGCCTAAATTTGTCATTCTGTTATGTAACCTACTTTACATTATAGTGCCTTAGTCTACATTCCTACATTATAGGATCAAACTGAATGGCTGGTCTTGTGATGGATTGGCACCAACTCGAGATTTTGGTGATTTGACAGCAACCATATTTTGTTTGGTGCAGGGGGTCTAATCTGTGTGTGTGTGTGTGTGAGTGTGTGTTTGTGTGTGTGTGCATGTGCATGGGCGTATGTGTTGGGGGCAGGGGCTGAAATGAGAGCGGCCCCCAGCTGTTGCCTCGAGTTATCTATCAAAGATTAAGGCTGATCTATCAATTAGAGAACAAGTGATTTCCCCTGACAGTATGTGTTTGTGGCGTCTGCGGAGAGAGTGGACATAGGGGTTCTATAGGGCACGGGGTGTGTGTGTCTGTGTGTTTGTGTATGTGTGTTTGTGTGTGTGTGTGTGTATACATGCGTGTGTGGGTGTGTGTATGTGGTGTTACTGTTGCCTCTGCTGGACCAGCAAAATCTGAACTGGGCTTAGATTCACTATTCATGTAACAACTTAATAAATATAAGACAAAATACAATGTTAACCTCTGAATTTGAATGAGATGAATTCTGCCAAAGCATGCAAGCAAACGTGTTTCAGCCTAAACCACAACAGAGGATTTAAAAGGTTATTTATAAACACTTGTATAAATATGAACAACTGTAAAAAGTTTAACTGTTCAACACAGATATATATATATATCAAGTGTATATACATGTACACTAGTTAAAATGATATGATACATACACTCTTTTACTAAATGTATGAACGGTATGATATAGTATGGCCACTCATTTACTGTATGAATGATATATATGACATTTTTTCTCTTTGACTTATATGATATAATACATATACTTATTGACTATATACAGTACATTATGGACAAAATTATTGGGATGCCTGACCATGACACCAACAAGCACTTTAATCAAATTGTATTCATATCCATTTACTTAAATATGGAGTAGGTCCACCTTTGCAGCTATAGTAGCTTTCACTCTTCTTGGAAGGCTTTCCACAGTATTCAGGTTTCTGTGGGAATTTGTGTCCAATCATTCTGTAGCATTTATGAGGTCAGACACTGGTGTTGGACAAGAAGGTCTGGATCACAATCTCCGTTCCAGTTCATCCCAAAGGTGCTGGATGGGGTTGAGGTCGGGGCTCTTTGTGGCCAGTCATGTTCTTCCACACTGAACTCCTAAAGCAACGTCTTTATGGAGCTGCTTTGCGCGCTGGGGTTCAGTCCTGCTGGCAGTTTTGGGAGTAACACATTACAAAAGTAACTAATTACTGTAATGCATTGCTTTTTGCTGTAACGTGGTAATGTAAGGCATTACAGAACAAAAATTGGTAATATTTTACCTGTTACAAATGTCAGTAATGCGCGTTTTGAATGCATTTTGAAGTTTTTATTTCCTTCATATAAATTCATCAAAATCACCGCAAGATCGGCAGTGGAGAAACGTCTGTGCAAAACGTCCGTGCGTCCGTTTCACTTCTTGTACTCGGACAGAGGGAAGAGTAGCGTGATGTCCTCTTTTTCCGGGACATGTCCTATTTTTGAGACCTGCGTCCCACATCTGGCTGGAATTTTAGAATCCTTCAAGATTTTGAGCCGCCTGAACATTCGTCTCATTACGGGCATCTCTCAGAACGACCATAGAACGACCGTCGGCCCGAGATGCGCATTAAACATCTAACAGCCCCCGGACCGTCCCAAGGTGTCCTCTTCTTCACAATCCCAAATCTGCTCACCCTAGTGATGAGTGAACCTGCAACTGATCTAATGTCAGATAGTACTGTCCTTCCACAGTACCTTCCACTAGATGTGTTAGTAACTAACTGAGCCTCATTAGCTATATTTACACGCCAAATCCATATTTACAGTTATTTTGGCGAGAGTAGCTTAAAAGTAATGCAATAGTAGTGTAATGCCTTACATTTTAAATACAGTAATATTTTAATGTAACGAATTACTTTGAAATGACAGTTACAAGTAATTAATAACACATTACAGTTTTGAAGTAACTTGCCCAACAC
Organism: Rhabdalestes septentrionalis; assembly: GCA_037832545.1. Taxonomy (NCBI): domain Eukaryota; kingdom Metazoa; phylum Chordata; class Actinopteri; order Characiformes; family Alestidae; genus Rhabdalestes; species Rhabdalestes septentrionalis. The sequence goes on along the minus strand of JBBMFX010578716.1, from coordinate 5,563 downwards.
TGCCAACTGGAACAGAAAAGGTTCTTCCACAAACTGGGTCCACAAAGTTGGAAACGTGGTGCTGTCCAAAATTAAGGCATTAATATTATCCTTCATTGGACCTGAGGGGCCTAAACCCTGATAAACAGGTTTCCCCCAAACACATTTGTCGAACTAGTGTATGTGATATATATGACATGGACACCTATTGTATACACACAATGTATAAACTCAATAATCACCCCTTTATGAATGGAACGAGTCTTTATTTTATAAGTCATTAACTACATGGAATAATCTCATTAATCACAGTTAAACACGCAAAATCTGCACCTTTTTATCATTTGAGAGCCCATGGAATTACACAATTGTATTTTTAACTAAATTAATTGCAGCAAATTATGTATTAAATTACATGTACATCTGATTTGTGCTTTTGTTGAAAAACATCAAAAACAAGATTACAGATAAAACTATAGCAAAATTTTGTGACTTTATACAACTTTAAAGCACTGAAGAATGATGCTGCTGGGCAAATCGGGCTAGGATGTGTGTGTGTGCATATGTGTATATATGTGTGTGTATATATGTCTGGATTTATGTGTGTATTTGTGTGTGTGTGTGTGTGTGTGTGTGTGTGTGTGTAGGCTACAGCAGACAGCTGAGATTTACCCCTGTATTTAATTTGATGCTCTAAATCTCAGGTGAAAGTCCTGTATAGAGAAGCAGTGAAGGCTGAGGTCATCACGACTGTAATGGGGAGTGTTGGGTAACAGTCACATGACCGCTGCTCGCGTTCCTCTGTTTACTTTACGGCCCCCAATAAAACCTTTAATTGCGAGGCCCCACATGAAGCAGAATTAATCTAGCCGAGCATTCTCCTGGGGTTCCTCCGCCCAACGAGGTGACCCTCGCACCCATTTAACCCTTAATGCATTAAACCGTTAGCGTATTAGTAAAATCTGATTTCAACAAATATCTGATTTCTCCTACACACTCGTCATTTGCTTCTCTTTCTCTCGGTGCACCGCTCTTGGGAGCCCCTCCCTCTGCAGGTTTCTGTGGTGGAAGATATCCCAGATTCAAAGGCCTTGAGTTGTTTTCTGATTTAAAGTCCTAAAGTAAAAGAAATTCATTAATTTTTGTTCTTTATGTTCATTTGAGGCTCCATTTTTAAAAACCCCAGTAGAGGATAGTAGTAAGTAAGTAAGTAAATTCTATTTCTATAGCAGCTGACCAAAGTGCTTTACATTCAGTGCATATATAAATCTTGGGCAGAATACAGCATAATATAGACAAAATACAATAAAACGGAGGTAAAAGCCAGAGTAAAAAGATGTGTCTTAGTTTTTAACCTAGTCCTGGGAACATGAAGCAAGAGATGGTTATTAGTATTACGTGTTTTTTTATTATAATAACTTTGGATCTATGTGACATGGGAACACGAAACAAAAATCTGCATGATGTCTTGAGCATCAAAAACAAACCAGGGGAACTTCCATATAAGGAGTTGTTTTTGAGTGTGATGACAATTTGCCATTTGCTGCACTTTCAGCAGGGATCGGTGCTGCTCGGGTTCTAAGGGTTAACTAGAGGTTTCCAGCGTGAGCTGATCTCCTTCCCCATCTTAATTTCATGTTTAAAAACACTGGCCAAATTTGTTTGTCTCCAAATCGGTCCCGTCAAGTCCAGAGAGCCCCGAACTGGGAAATATTCATCTCGGCGTGTTGTTTGAAGTGGGCATGATTACGCTGACAGTTTGTGGATTTAGGAGACGGCCTGATGAAGACCAGCTCCAGCTCGCTCACAAATCTGCGCTCTTGTGTGTGTTATTACATTTCAGAGGCGGCCGACTAGTCCAGAACCAGCTTTTTCATACACACATCACCAGAGGGGACCCCTCAGGGCTGGAGAGAAGGCCTATTGAATTCTGGGAAGCAAAAAAAAAAAGATACACGTCTGTGGCTTTCTGTTCTTTTTTTGGCTTTTCCTTTTCAGCTCTTCACTGGGCGCTACAAAAATCATAGTTCTGCACTTTGGTCGGAAATGAATTTGAAACAAAATAATGCAGTCAGGACATAGCGAGCTCTCTTATTGGTCAGGCCTTCAGGAGCTGGCCTGTCATGCTAACAGGTTAACCAGCACCATAATCAGTAAGAGGGTGGGACCAAGGCTCTCAGACCTGTCCAGAAAGGGTTGCTGTGGTACAGGTTTTCGTTTTGACCAAGCAGGAGCCACACCTGATTCCACCTCTGCAATCAGTTGGTCTTGGTTTTCAGTTAGTCAGGTGTGGCTTCTTCTTGGTTGGAAGGTAAACCTGCACCCACAGTGACCCTTTCTGGACAGATTGAGACCTGTGCTCTAGATATTCTAGAGGTTCCAGGCACAACTATAATCAATGAATGGGAGTGGTGGTCTTTCCAGTGACTGTGTGTCAGGTGGTCTAACTAGCATGTGTATCAGTTGGTGAACAGCAGCACCTCTATTCCTTCCTTTACTGAAGGAATCACTGTAGAAATGTACACAGGTTCACATATATGTTTGTTACAAACACACACACAAACACATACAATGTTTGCTTTAAAAGTTTTCAGCATTACCAATGAACAAAAAAATAAGTGTTTCAGCATTAAAATAATAATAATAACTGAACTGAACATAACATTCTTTACTGAAGCTTTGTCAACAGAAACTACGGGAGGCAAGATTTTTTCACAAGGTGAGTCAGATAGCAGTTTGTTCCTTCTAAAATTAATTGTTTCTGCTAGTTTCGATTTTGAAAAATCATTTTAAAGTGGCGCTCCTCTTTACTGCTTGGTCCATTTATGAATATGTCAGAACCGCTTAATATTAATGTAGATATTATACTGAGAACATTTGTGTGTGATGTGATATATTTTTGGGATATCATCCAGTATAATGTAGCTTTTAGAAGTTTGGATTCATTTTGAAAAGTTCCGATTGAGTTCATGGAGGTTTCTGGAAAACTAGTATACTTTTACGGAGATTCATGAAAGTTTATAGAATATCATGAACATTTATGGAAGTATATGGAATGTTATTCACAATTATGGAAGTTTATAAGATATAATGGACATTTATGGACATTTATGGAAGTTTCTTGTGCATTTTTCTGCCATTCCAGCTGATCGGTTTCCTCAATTTGCCTCACAGATTGGAGCCTTTTTTTAAAAACGTCTTCGGGGTTAGACCACCAGTGGTCCAGTTATACGCCACTTTGTATTAAATCAACACTGGCCCAGCTCCACCAAACCCTATAGTTAGACTAACACTGGTCCACCTCCACTCCACCTTCCAGTATGACCAGCACTGGCCCAGATCAACCCCACTTTAAACTTAAACCAATATTGACCAAACTCCATGCCACATTTACGGAAGTTTATGGAATGTTATTCACAATTATGGAAGTTTATGGAAGTTTCTTGCGAATTTTTCTGCCATTCCAGCTGATCGGTTTCCTCGATTTGACTCACAGATGGGAGCAATTTTAAAAACGAAAGGTAGGGCGTGTTGGTTGAAAGGAAATGTTTCTTTTTTTAGTCGCAGATTCTCCTCCATCTTACTTCAGTCACGCCTGCAGCAGGTCCGCCAGCTGGACTTCAGCCAGGAGTCGAATCACTGAAACGCTGCAGGAAATGAAAGCTCACTATTCCGAAATTTGGCCTAAAGTTTAACTACAATGAAAACGTCACTTTCATGAGTTATAGAGTCGAAATGGATTCCGTTCCGAAGCTTAAACTGCAGAAACAAACACTTCTGACAGGCTGGCGCTGTTCAATGTTTCTTCACTCGCTCACTTCAGTCAAGCTTTCTCCGAAGTTCTTGGGCTCTCCTCGGGCCCGGCTGGAAAATGATTTTCGATTAGATTAAAACGTTTTATTGCCTTCAGCGTGTCCCTCTGCTGTTTGCTTGCTCTAATCACTTTCATTTAGCCTCTATTACTCCGCAGTGCTGAGACTTTGATTCCCACGGCCGTGCTAATAGTGACGGATTATACAATTTTATGCACACAGCATAATGAGCGGGTAGTCGCTGACTCTATCACTGGTGAGGAAGATAGAGGGAAGAAATCGATTAAAGTACTTCACAGGAACAACTACACGCCGATGCTTTGCTTCCAGGCTTTCTCCTGTTGCAGATGAAAGGATGATAATAAATAAACACACTCCTTTTGGACATTTTAAACTTCTTGTGATGTTTCTCTTTGGACAGATCACATGGATTCTCTGGAAAGAACCTTCTGAAAAGAAAGAACCTTCAGATTTTGCCAAGCCATGACTCAACTTTGACAAAACCACAACAAAACTAAAATGTCTTAACAACACTGACCCAGTTCAACCCCACCCTCAGACTAGACCAACAGTGGCTCAGCTCCACCTCACTTTCCTGTTACACCAATACTGGCTCAGCTCCATTCCAACTTCCAGTTGACCAATGCTGGCCAGGTTCCACCTTCCAGTTAAAGTAAACCTGGCCCAGCTACAACTTTTAATAAGACCCATAATGGCCCAGTACCAGTCCACCTTCCAGTTAGACTAACACTTGCTCAGTTACACACACATTGCATTAAATAAAAACTGGCCCAGCTCCACCAAACCCTCCAGTTTGACCATCACTGGCCCAGATCAACCCCACTTTAAACTTAAACCAATATTGACCCGACTCCATCCCACCATCCAACAAAACCAGCACTTACCATCTCCATTCAAACCTCCAGTTAGAATTCAAAATGCCTAAACGCATGTTAATATTCCTTACCAGTGATTTAGTCTATCTTTAAAACCACATATGATTGGGATTAGAGTTGGATTATTTAAAACTAAATCTGATTGTTTTAATGAGCAATTTTGTTGACTATAACTTTAAGTCTTAGAAATCTTTTAGAGGTTGAAAGGCATTAATAATGGTTATAAGACATTCAAGGTGGACTAGCATTTGCCTCCAGTGCACATTTACATTCCCAGCTGCTGAATTGCACTTTCATAGCTGCTCTGAAAGAGGAATTGCGCGTCACAGGTGATTTATGCTCTTCGTAAAAAAAAATAATAAAAAAACGGGAGATGTTAGATGGCGAGTTGTGTCAGACTCCCAATATCTCCCTTCTCTGCTGTTAATGTTGTATATTAAAGGCACGTAATTAAAAGTGTGAGAGGGACAGGGCGGTGGAAGGCGGCAGGAGCGACGGATTGGTTGACGTGAGGGTGATTGTAATTTGGTGAGTGGCAGCTGCTGGCCTTGACCCTGCGCTCACTGCAGCGCTGAATGACTGCTGAGCCGATCATTGCGGCAGAGGCATCATTAATTATCCTTATTGATTGTTGCTTTCCGAGATAAAGCGTTCTGCTGACTGGGAAACACTCACTGCGCACACAAGGTCAAGGCTAAAAAAAGGGAACTTGGATAATCGTGGCGAGCGAGGGGGGGCGGCAGGGCCCTGCCTGAATACTGGAAATATATACAACCTCTCTCTCTCTCTCTCTCTCTCTCTCTCTCTGTCTCTCTATCTTCCCCTCTCTCTTTCTCTCTCTCCCTCTCTCTCTCTCTCTCTCTCTCTCTCTCTCTC
>JBBMFX010578697.1:0-14219 GCA_037832545.1 Rhabdalestes septentrionalis | reverse complement strand
TTATTATTATTATTATTATTATTATTATTATTATTATTATTATTATTATTATTATTATTATTATTATTATTATTTGTGTGGAAACAAAAGCCTACGATCCCGGAGACTCCCCATTCTTCTCTTTCCCTGCCTTTCCCTTTGCCTATTTAGTCTGCTTCATTTTTGGGTACATCATTTATTTTGGATTGATGCTGTGCTCAGGGCATGCCAAGCTCTTACATTCAAAGTAAAACAAAATGAGAATTCAGTCGTCCTCTATATGAATTGTAGCCCTAATTCAGAAATGTCAGAATCCTGGATCTCTGTTCTGGTAGGTTTTGGTTAATTGTGTACATGTGTTGGCATCTGTCAGATATGTGTATGTGCCCTAAAAACCCTAAAACCCCAAAAACTTGAGTGACAGGTTTTTTTTTAATGTTCAATGGTGAGGCAGGTGTGTAATGCTATAGTAAATTTTACTGAGACATAGTAAAGGAGATCTCTCCCTGTGGCCGAAATGGCCCAGAGAGGCCCCTTTTAATCAGGAGTTCACTGTACTTGCCAGAAATTTAAAGGCCAATAGGCCTCTGAAATAAAATGACACAGAGTGTTTCAGCAGGAGTTTAAGATTTATATTAAACAGACCAAAAAGTGGTCAAATAAATAAATGAAACAGAAACCCTGGAATCAAATCCATGTCCCCTTGCACAAATGGCTAAAAGTTTACTGGTTGAGCGAACCACCAAGAACGAAGAACGGAACCAACAGCAAATTTCCCACTTGTGGGACTAATGAAGGCTTATCTTATCTTAAAAAACATGAAAGTTAAGGAAAAAATAGAGGTCGAGTTTAGAGGAATCTAAAAGATAGCAAGAGAATGCTGTCTACACCTTGAAAACTGCAAGCTGACAGAATTTATAGAAAAAGAAGTTGTCTTTTAACTTGCACTTCTATGACCACTAAACAGAGACAGTCATGACCTCCCACTGAGCTACCCCTCACTACCATGGGGAGGCTGGGGCTGAGGGACAGCTGAGGGCTCAGGAGGGGAAAAATCACAACAACTACAACCAACAGGATTCAAGCAGAGGACTGGAGAGAGTTTTTTTGTAATCAGTCATGATTACTTAAACACTGACACAGCATGGTCCAGGTACATTGGGAAGCAACTTAGTTCCCACATTTTCGGTTAAATCAGGTGCACTTGCCAGATCGACGCAATCTGAGAACTACACCAGAACACACTCTACCAAAACTCCACTACTTTTCACAATAGACTCCCAGCCCTGGTCCTGGAACACCCTGCACTGTAGATTTTAGTTCTTTCCCTTCATTAACACACTTTCATCAATGCAATAAGAAATTTTTAATGAGTTGATTAGTTGGATGTCGTGTTGAGAGCAGGAAAATTGGCAGAGAATGCAGGCACCAGGAGCAAGGCTGGGAATCTATGCTCAACCTAAGCTCTGTACATAAAGCACAGTGCTAAAGATGTCTCATTTATGGAGTACATGTTTAAATATTGTGTCAATTGTGCCAATAATGATTTTATGCTCCAATAGAATGGTCGGGATCAGGTTCATAAATGAAAACAAATTTCAGAAGATCATATATCATATACACACTCTTTTCCTGATGACTAGTCATGAGTAAAGAAAAGCAGTATATTTTTGATGTCTACACAATTTGTACAAAACAGTTTTGGTGATGGTGTGATTTTGCATTCAGGCTTTAAAAAATAATAAGTATGGTGAACTACATGGAATTGGTTGACGGAATTGTATTCAATGTTTTGTTTATTTCCCTTTAAAATGTTGACAGGAATTTACTTATTACAGTAAAATATATGACAACATGGGTTAACCCTTTTTACATTACATTCTTTTGGCAGATGTGTTTATCCAAAGTGACTTAAAATATTTTGACATCTATGCTATAATAAAAACCTAACAAATGTTCTAAAGTTTTAAGATCAATAGGTGTTTTTTTACAACATGAATAATAATCATATATTGTTTTCGTTTTTTAAAGATAGACATTCTTTAAGTGGATTAAACTGGCAAAAATCTAAAAGGAGGTCTTCTGTTTCCAGGAAAATGGCTTCTTAATTCTTTTCAAGATCTCCTGCAGTTTTAATCCATAAATAACAGGATTAATCACAGGAGGAATAACAATATTTTCAACAGACATTATCATGGCAAAAATATGAGGTACATTTCCTTCAATTCTGCTGTTAATGATTTCAAAACATGTGGTAATAGAGAAAATGGTGAAGATGAAAAGATGAGGGAAGCAGGTCTGCAGAGCTTTTCTTCTGAATTCCTTAGAGTTCTTTAAACAGACTTGGAGTATTCTGATATAGGTGAAGACTATGAAGAATACTGGAGGAAACACAGCAATTACCAACACAAACAGTCCGTATATGTTATTTACAGATGTGTCTCCGCAGCTCAATTTCACAATTGCGTAATTGTTACAGTATATTCTGTTCATTGTAAATCTGCACAGCTGCAGTCTGTTAGTTAAAATGACTAATATACCAATTTCACAGGACGGTATAAACCAACATAAAAACAGGAGCTTTTTGACTGTGGATATTGTTATAAGATCTGCGTACTGCAAAGGTTTACATATGGACACATATCTGTCATAGGCCATCGCTGATAACAGTGTGAACTCTGATATGCCATACACGTAAATACAGAAAGCCTGAAACATGCAGGCCTGGTAAGAAATAACTTGTGTTTCAGAAATAAAATCACTCAGGAGTTTTGGATAAAGAGCCGTCCCTCCAAACAGAGAATTCAAGAGTAAAGCAGTGATTAAAATGTACATTGGCTCATGGAGACGTTTGTCTGTGTACACAATAAAAATGACTGCACCGTTAAAGCAAACAATAAATACAAAGACTGTGACAGTAATCATAAAATAAAGGTATCTGTAAATCTGCAAGTCCACATGCCCTTCCAAAAACAAGTATGTGAGATTCGAGGGATAATCCATAAATTCTTGTGAAAAAATTCCATCAGATTCCAAGAACACTGAATTTGTCTGCAGGATCTGGTGGTCACACCATTGCTGAGTTTTCCATTTGGTCGGGGATCATCAAGTTTAACTCACAGGAGAAGTTGCACTATGGCCGTAAAGTCATGCTATGGTAAAGACAGTGACTTCATGTCTATTTATATACACTCTCTTACTGGCTCACAGTGAAAATGACCTCAAGCCTATTGCCTGGGGAATGTTATTCTGCCAGATGCACACTAGAGGGGGCTTAGTTCCCCTTGATCAATAGTGATTTAAAGAAAGGAAAGACCTTTAGCCACCAAGTCATATCAAGTATGTTTAGTGTCATTCCAAGCATACACAATACACTGTGAAACACAGAAATCCACAATAGCATACAGGAGGAAATACACAAAGTGCAAAAAGAGAACAGGAAAACAACAGGACAAAACACGGTCCACAGCTACAGCACTAGTTGAAAAAATGACTTACAGCCACGGTGAACCATGTCAAACTGGGGACAGGGTCAACCAGAGACCCAAGTCTCATCATACCCTACTGAGAGTCAGACTCATAGTCCATGTATGGTTGGTTTCTACAAATGACCCCTGGATATTAGCATTTTCTTAATTTAAGGATAAATTAATACTACTTCCAGTCACCTTTGATTTTTTTATTTACTCCAGCTTAATGACATCTGTTTGCCACAGTTACCTGAGATCCTCCATCTCCACTCTCCATCATAAATGTCAGCCCAGTTGATTTTCAATAAGGCATGTCTGGAAATACCCAGATCAATCATAGTGTTAAAACCACATGAATCACAATGTGTAGGTCCCCCTCATGCCTCACTTGGTCTTTTAAGTCCTGTATATTGCAAGGTGTGGAAGGAATATATTTGACTTGTTTGTCCTAATGACATCTGTTTGCCACAGTCATTAAGACTTGTTTGTCTGAAGCTCAATTGGATGGTGAATGGCTCCTGAACAGAGTTTGCAATGAGAGGGGGTCATCCTGCAAAAAGAGAACCTGCCATTAGGAACATATCTCGAAGAAGGGCAGAACTTGGTCTGTAGTGTTCAGGATACATTTCACTGTGTGATGTACTTGCATGTAACTAACTAATAACTATGCATGTAACAAATAATGGGGAGGCTGCCATGTTAACCCTGGAATTCATATTCAAAAGGATTAACTCAGAATCTCTGGTCCCAAATCGTATCCCACCCAGGAAACCTTGTTTGCAGGGTAGGTATAGGTGTTCAACAGCATCCTCAATTTCTCCATGTCAATCCAGAGCATGGCAGGCAGAGCATGGATCAATGTGGCAGGAATTCCAGTGAACCACCAAGCAGGCTCAAGGGTTTTGTATTTATATGTAATTGACTTTAGGGTGTCCCCAATTAAATGTATCCCAGTCAGGAGCACTCTGGTGAATGATTTCATTGAGATGTGTGGCACCAACTGAAAATGAGTAGCGCACTGGAAGGCCATTTTTTGTCCTGTAAACAAGACAGTTGTTCTGGTACACCTGTGAGTGTAAACTGGCTACAGATACACTTTTGTACCAAAGTGGTGGACACCAGAGAACAGCCCAGTTCTTGTAATCTTGTCCTAAGCACTCTCTTGGATTATGCCTAGGGCTAATAGTTTTTTTGACAGTGTATTTGTAATATATTTTCCTTCATATGTCTAGTTATATCTGTTTTTGTTTTTGTTTATGTTTGGCATGTGGTTTCTGTCTATCTGCCTTTTGTTAGGGTAGCCATTCTGGGGCCATGCCAGTACCTTGCCAAATCATCAGTCCATTATGTTGTTCATTGCTTGTGACCTTATCTATATGCACATGTTTCATAATTCCCTAGTTAACACATGAGTGAATATCTCTCACAGCTTGGGGCTGAGCCCCCCTGTCACATTAAAACCTTCCTGGATTGCTGGAGTCCCATAATTTGCCAAATACTTAACAATTACTATGTTCAGCTGCAGTTCCAGGTACCACCTAGTCATGCATGCACATGGTCATTCTTTAATTGGATCTATGTCAGGGTGTGGTGGTTGGTGCCCAGATCAAACTTCCAACCCACCAGGTATTGACTCAGGATGTCCGAGACCAATTTTAGCATGTCATTCTTTCTTAATTATCGGGACCTCACTAGCCTATATCAGTCCAAATGTCCTGCTCGCTAATTTTCTGCTGGTTCCATCGCTGGGGTTCAGTTTTGGCTACCACCCACAGACCTCTGACAGACAACCTGAGGTCAATGGTTCCACAATATCCATGAACTAACTTGGCCCTGACAGTTGCTGAAGACCCACAACGATGAACTAGCTGATCACACAAACAGATTCATATCAGGCTTTGTCCACCACTCACATTCCTTCTCATCTGATCAGTGTCAACACAGCCAAAACCCCATAACTCAAAATCCTCTTTGTTTCCACAGCAGCCATAGCCTTTCTGCTGCACCACCGTCCTCTAAAACCCATTACTGTTTTGGATTGAAACACTTGCTGGGCTAAAAAGATCTCATATATTATTAGAGGAGTAGCTGTCACTCAGGTTACATGTGATAAGAGAAAAAAAGTATAATTAAGAAAAACCCACATCAATAATTTATGACAAATCATCAAACACCACCACAATAAATCACCCAACACACAATATAATACAAAATAAGAATTCACAGCAAACCATGATCTTTTCTCTTTGTGACAACCCTGTGTAGTGGGACAGAATATTTGAGTTCACATTTAAAAACGTTAATTATTATTTTCTTACAATTCCCGGTCAGCAGGCTACTGCTTTTGGGACTGGCTATAAAAGGTGAGGCAAGTATGACACTAAGGTGGCAGGGGGTCCTACTTGAATGGTTGCATCATCAGGTGCGTCTGTTTGGAGCAGCGTCTCCCCTCTCTGTTGGCGGTGGCAGGCTGCATCTTCCATAGGAAGTTTGGCGTCTTTGGCTTGGACATTTATGGTATGTTTGACTCTACCGTTTCGTGTTGTGAGCCTGGCAGGGGAATATTCAATGTCAGCTGACTTTTTATTCATTGCAGCATTTCCAATCATGGCTCTATGCGTTGGACAGTGGGGTTGCATGTGGCTTTCAGGTATGTTTCGCGATATACCTTCTTTTATTGTAAGCCTTGGGCGCTTCTTTATTAAATGTTTCTTTCTTTCTCTCCCCGTCTAGTTAGGATGGCTAGGAGCCTGTTCCTGAGTCTATGCCTGTACCTGTAACTGTGCGTGACGCTCGTGTTCGTACTCATGCTCCGTTTATCCAGTTGCCTACGGGTATTACAAACCACTCGGTGAAGTGGTGACACAGCTGCTGTTGTTTTACCTGAGGAAGGGTTTCTTGCAGCTGACTAGTGTTGCCCTGCGGCTATGTGGCTGTACTATCTTATATGCTTGGTTTAACCACTGCTGCTTCCCAACCCATGTATCGCCACCTAGCCCTGTTGGTCGATTTCCCACTCCCCAATTCACATCTACTGGTATCCCCACATAATGCCCAAACATCAGATATGAGGAAGCATAACCTGTGGCACTATGCAGGGTGTTGCTATATACCATCATGAGCTCAGGTGATTGCTGCGGCCACCCATCTTGTTCTTCCTGTGCTTGTGAGCACAACATCCCTAGAATGATCTGAGTCTCGTGTTCAACCCTACAATTCCCAGCAGGGTGGTAGCTTGTAGTTCTAGTCTTCCTGATCACTTGCTGTACAACAATGTTCCACAACAACCTGGCCCTGGTGAACATATCTATAATGACCAAGATGTTTTGAGACCCATCACTAGGCTGTCCTAAGGACAGAATATATACTGCCACTCTCTTAACTTAACCAAAAAAATTGTGCCTTACAATCTATTGGATCTTTATGTAGATAGCAGAAAGGACACCCCAATTAAAACCTCATGGCCCATGGCTTTATGATAAAACCTCCTGACCTTTTCCCTTTAGCTCGAGGTGCAAAAGACCTGTTCCAACAACTTACCTTTGTAAGAATCAGTTAACACACCATTTCGTGCCTTTAGTGACTTCTAGTGACTCAACAGATTCTTTACTCCTGCAAATCTTCTGCATTGGTCCTAATAAAGAGTCTGAAATTCAGTGAAGACCCACATAACCTTGTGTGGCACAGGGAAACCTTTTCCTTTCTTCACCCTTCAGTTTTCTTCGCTTACTCCAGCTATTTTTATCCTGAGAAAGAATCAAAACCTTGATCTGTTTTTCCACCCATATAGCTGTTGAAATCTCACCATCCTCTTGCTGTTACTCTCACTGTAGCCCAATCTACAGTAGAGGTCTTTCCATACCCCTGCACCTCTCCTCTTTCCGCATTGCTCACTATGACATCCATCACTGGGACTCTAGAGAGTGTCACCATTCGTGTTCTCCCTGTCAGCCCAATATTTCACCATATAGTTGTTGCTGGCCAGTTGGGTTACCCAACATGGCAGTCTGCAAATGGGCTAGAGGATAATTGTCAATATATGCAGTCACTATGTCCCCCATCAAATAGTCTATGAAACCCCACTTGCCAATAGCCACTAGCCAAATCCAGGGTCAAAAAACATTCAGCCTTGTCCAAAGATGTCAATATTTCTTCAATTTTGGGCAGGGACTAAGCATCTTTGGGCAGGGCTCACAGCATTCAGTTTCATGTAACATCCTTCTTGAGCACCATGACTACAGGTGCGGCCATGGGCTGGAACTCTCAATAATTAGTCCTTGATCCAACATATTCATTGCCAAAGTCTTCATTGCCATATACATGTCTGGTGGTAGTTATTATAAATCCCGGTAGGTGTGTGGGGTTGCACTACATCAGTAAACACCATATCATCCTCTCCTGATGCAAAAACTGTAGAACGTCGGTCGATCAATTCACCAAAACTCTTTTACTGGTTAGTTGGGACCCTGGTGCTAAACACTAAAGGAATAGGGCACCCCCCCAGGAAACTCTGCCTTGGGCCTCTGTCTCTGCTACACTCACCACATCTTCACCTTCCTGGGTCAGGCTTACCTCCTTGTGTCCATACACGTGTGCTTTCTCACCACATTCAAATTGGTGAGTTTTTCATGCCATCAAACACACATATCATATGGATGTGGTTGCATATTTGCAGAAGGATCTGGGCCTTCTGGATATGACACACAGTATGTGCTACACCACACCATGTGAACTTCTTCAGTAGCATATGTGTTTGACCCCATATCACTAATTTAGACAGGAACTTCCTTCAGATGACTGGCCATACATATCACAGCAATCCATCCTCTTTCACAAATGCCGTTCAGGTCTGATCAGCCCAATATCTTTCTGTGGGATTAGCACTCCCTCTAATTCCACATCTTGTATGGCATAGCCGATGTATGGGATCACCAGCCTGTGTGCCACTTTCAAACACAACTTCTGCTAGTGGATGGCCTCTATTACTGTTTCAGCTCTCACTTTATTTTTAGAGTTATTTAACTCTAAAGCACTGTTATTGCAAACAGAGATGCAGAATCGAAAACCGGAGTTTATGTTTTTGTGTGAAAACAACAATCCAGAATTCAGAAATTCCTTTTTCTCTGTAAAATGTTGCATTATTCAGACACTCATACACACATAGCCACAGTCCTTCAGCACTTATTTCAGCTCAAAGGAATAAAAAAGAATTTAAAAAAGTTTATAAAACATGTTTTAGTGAAAATAATGCCATCCAAGCCACCATCTTAGGTTTAAGAAATCCATGTTTTCATAATGGAATTATAAATAAGCAAACTGCTAAACACAGCTTTTTTTTGTATGCCTCCATTACCATATAGCTCATTTTGAAATTGCCGTGAGATGCGGCAGCCACTTTGCTCCAGTTCAGCCAGTCTAAACCAGTAACATGGTGAAAGCACACTGGTTAAACTTAAAGCATTTCTTGTCTTCAATTTTTACTTATTTTTAAATACTTCCTGTTATATCCTGCCTTTACTACATGTGATGTTATGCACTGTTGCCTGCCCCATTTGGTCCAGGTGCCTTGTTGCCTCATCACCACTGCTCTTGCCACCCTCGTATCCCCCACCGCTGCTCTAATCTCCTCTTGGATCAGCTGTCCTTGCTCCCTTCCTTGAGCTCTGTCTGTCAAACCTGGAAACTTTCAGGCTCCAAAGGCCAGTTCTTCTCCTGGCGACAGCTCCCACAAGCATCTTAAGGCGCAAGCATGCCTCGAATCCTTCCACCACAGCTTCTGCTCTACTCATACAGAGCTGCTTGACATGTCTGACATCACCCCTCCTTGTCCGAATGTGCACATGTTTATAGAATTTACTTCCTTAAGAGTTGCATGATAAAAGTTTCTGCCTTCCAGCACTTGGCTGTGCACTTGGTTGCTCTACCACAAACTCAGCAGTTGTTTTGGCTGTAGGGAGTCTGGCGAATGCCACCAGGCACATGGCCTTGGAGAAACAATACAAAATAGTGAGGATAGTGTCATTGAGTCCGGCAGGCCGGTGACAAAGTCTAATGTGATGTTTGACCAAGTACAGTGTGGCATAGGAAGAAGCTGGAGATGCTTAGGAGATGATTGGTTGGTGGTCTTGGCCCTGCCGAACACTGTGCATGCCTGGACAAACTCCTTGATATCCAAGGCCATGTTGGGGCACAAAAAGGCAGATTGGAGGAGAGAGAAGGTTCGTGTGATGCTGGGGTGGCCAGTGATAGCCAAAGAGGGGGCCCACTGGTGGGTGTCTGAGTCCAGTGAGTATGAAGTGTTGTTTGGGTGGGATGCCTGCCAGAGGGGTCTGCCCCTGGTGAACTCGATCTACTAACTCCCAGCAGAGAGGTGACAGGAAAGGGCAGAACACGTGTGGGGTCCACCCAGTGGCTCTCTGCTTGATGATGATGAGAGAGGGCATCAACATTGTTGTTTTTTGAACCTGGGCAGTAGGATAGGGGGAATTTAAATGGCCCAAAATGGATGACAACAAATAGTGGTACTAACTAGACCAAGATCTCAACAAAGTGCTGGAAGCCACAGTAGCAGGGACAGGCGAGCAGAAAGCATGCTCTCACAACAATAGCATACAATCTAGCATAAGAGCATTTTGCATTCAAGGAGAAGAAAATTAACATCAAGTCTGCACACCAGCCAAGCAGAAGAAAGAAATCAATCAGTTGAGGAAAGACTATAAAGACTATCAACAAAAAGTTTAAAGGATGCCCTGCTGATGGAAGAGAAGGCATCAAGAACTGATGAGTCAAATCCAGGAGTGTCTATGTAGACTTTGAATCGCAGAAGGTACTCGGGAGGCAGCACTCAGTAATGCAGCACTAGACCACAACCACATCCCTCAGCACATCAAGGGAAAGATCAACAGCTACTGGGAATCCAGCCCATTTTACAACTCAAAGACTGGAAGAGGGCTTCGTAACTGGCTGCACAATCTCCCCCATTTTCTTCGTCATGGGAATGAACCTCCTAATTCAGGCTGCAGGGAAGGAAGCTTGGGGTCCAAAATGGAATTAGGCATCTGACAACTCCCAATAAGAGGTTACATGGACAACCTTACATGGCAACCACACGTGAGTGGGGTGCTAACTGTTCTGGACCAATGGCACCATGGGCCAGAAGAAATTCAGGAGTCTGGTGATCATGAATGGGAAGGTGAATACGTTTCAGCTGCATGTGCAAGAGTAAGTGATTCCACTGATAGAGGAGAATCCAATCAAGTGTTTTAGAAAGTGGTTTGATAACTCACTAAATGAAATGAACAACATCACAAGTACAGAGAAGCAGATGGAGAAATGGTTGAGGGGGATTGAAAAATCAGGGCTCCCAGGGAAGTTTAAAGCGTGGCTCTATCAACACAGACTGTTGCCAAGACAAATTTGGCTGCTGACTGTGTATGAAGTCCTAATAACATGCATTGAAGGACTGAAGAGAAAGACCAATAAGTACCTCTGCAAGTGATGAGGGTAACTTCTACTGTCATCTGTGGTAGAGGAATTTAAAGTTGAAAATGGGAGAGTCATAGTGACATAAAGAGACTCCCAAGATGAACATGTCAGACATGGACGTATCACAAAAACCCAGAAAAAGAGATAAAAATCATTGAACCAACCTGGAAGTAAGTCCAGGAGGTGGTGAGGAAGGTCAGAACAGGATCTGCCCCCAGTCCAAGCTGTATACCCGACAAGGTATGTAAGAAATGCCCAATGCACCTTCTTAGGCTTTGGGAGAGGTTCCGGAGGATCTGAAGAAAGGGTGTCGTTCCATCAAGCTGGAAGAAGACAGAGGGCTGTTTCATTCCGAATAAAGAGGATTCCTCAACCACTGACCAATTCAGAACAATCTCAATGTTAAGTGTAGAAGGCAAGATCTTCTTTTCTCTGCTGGCCTAAGGGAGAACCTCTTATATGAAAGATTATTTATACTCCAGAAAGGTGGACACCCAGGCTTCTCTGGAGTTCTCAGTCAGATCATCTGTGAGGCTAAAGCCAGTAAATTCAGATTTGTCTGGCTGGATATGGCCAATGCCCATGGAAAAACCACTCACACTCTCAGTAATGCAGCACTAGACCAAAACCAAATCCCACAACACATCAAGGGAAAGATCAAAAGCTACTGGGAATTGTGTAACAAAATCAGGACACAAGTGGGCAGCTGACTCATCTGTTGCACAAGTTTGATAGCATGCTGCAGCTACGTGACCTAATTGGAGCATTATGCACAGTGGGGAAAGGCAGGAACCAGTGACAGAAAAGCCATGATTCAAGAGGTGGTACAGAACCTGGAAGAGGGAGGACGAATATCAAGGACAGTGGCGCTAGCTTCTCAAGGATCATGGACAAAATGGGACCTTCCCAAGAGGAAAATCACCTGGGTGGACCTATGGATACTGGAGCCATTCTGCATCTCCTTCCTGCTGATGTTGGTGTATGAAACACTCCCAGCCCCAATATATTTAAATGAGTGGGGCATGAGAGGAGATGCATTGTGCAAGCTGTGTGGGGAGAGAGGCACCACATTCCTTCCGGGTGTAAAACAGCACTAACCCAAGGAATGCACAGGTGGTACCATGACAAGGTGCTCATGACACTCGCTAACAAGGTGTGTGCTTCTGTAGCAATTATTCACACAAGCATTAGGTAAGACCTTTAACCACACTTTTACCACTGAGAACCATGAGCTGGCTTCATATGACATGGTATCTTTGCTTGAAAATCTAAAAAAGTTGTCATTAAAAATGAAATTATCGGTTGTGGGAATGCCAGAAGAGACTCGTCAGGGGTTAATAATAAACACCTAATTGTGCCGTGCCTCTGATTATCTTTTCAGCTACCCTTACTATCATCTGTAGGGACCCATAACTGAATGTGATCCATAACTGAGCATATAGAGGGGGAAAAAGACTGATGTCTTTGTCTGGTATAGACTTTTGGGGTCTAAACAAGTAAATGGGCAGAGATAATTGCAGGCATAATTTTTACTATGTTAGACCTGCCGCACCATTAACCATATCTGAATCCAAGACAGTGATTAAAGGATTATGGAATCGGCAAAGTGTCCCGCAATTTTTGCAAAGTTGAAGTTTGGTCACTACTCACCATCCTTACCAAAAATCATCTGTGTGTTTTTAGGACTACTTTGTCTCCCATCTCATTGCTCTCTCAGCAGGTCCCAAGGGAGTTTTGTATGAATAATTTGACAAATCTAGGTGAATAGGGGGAGGGGACTGACACTGGGACTTTTCTCTTGCACAGCGGATAGATCAGGGGGACTGGCTCATGTTTTAACAGAGCTGTAAATGACATTATAGGCTCTTGCCTGCACTGTGTGAAGGCTCAGCTATGGCCTTATGAGCCTCTGGGTTCATAAACATTATTACTTCATTTTTATTGCTACATTGCACAAGATGTTTTTTCCCTCAAACAAAACATGCACCAGACTAATGTAATGTCTTATTAGCACTCACAAGAGGCCGCTCTTCAGTTTGGGTTTTGGTTTTATATGTGGACTCATATTGTGTAGGGTGGTGGGGTTTTGTTATTATTAGTTACAGCTTGGTTAAGTTATGTTTGTGTTTGGTAATTGCTTTGATATGTCCTTGGTTTTGTATTTAAGACCATTTTGGGACTGACCAGAGTGTTGGTCCACCCTCATCCTGGCTTTGTGTGAAAATATCTTTCTGTTCTCCTTTTCATTCACTAAAATCTAGTGTTTGGCAAGAGACATGGCCGTGCATGGAACCAACTGCGCCACAGCGAGCAAGGAAGAAGCAGACATGGAAGCCTGCCTTGAGCACACTGGTGAAAGTGCCAGGCACAAGGGATAGAGTCCCTGGTGCTCTTACGGTTGTCCCACTGATGTCCTACCAGGATCTGTGACCAGCCAGGAAGAAGCAGGCAAGGAAGGCCTTGATTAAAAATATACACTCACACCAGCATGTGTTTAAATATACACTCACACCAGCATGTGAATATTGGACATGAAGGGAGTCACTACACCTAATTAAGGCAAAGTACCCCAGAAATTAGGAATGCACAACTACGCCACCTGGGGAATTTCACCCCAGGAAATATTACTTTCTCTAACCCAAAAGAAAGCACACAGGTTCGTCTACTCAAAGGGAAAAGCATGAGACATGTTTCTACACACAAATAGTCTTTATTATAAAAACAAGATTAATTAAAATCTTGCTGGGGTTCGGGAAGCCGTTACACAGAGGAGAGAGAACTGTAGGTTAACTGTTAGTTAACTAAACAAATCAAAACAACAAAGAAAATAAGAAAACAAGCACACAAAAAAACGAATAAACACAGAAACTGGGTCTTCCCAACACTCAACCAGCAGGGTGGAGTTCATAAAATCCCTACACACACACACGTGCTCACCCCCACCGTGATATCCACACCACACTACAGCCAGTGACCAGACGAACCACCACCACCAGCTGATATAACCGGTTAAACTCCATGCCTGCAATACATAAAAGAAATATAAATAAAACAACCACAAACAAACAGTTAAACAACAGCAACACCCAGAAACAAAGGCAACTCACATTATCCCCCTGTAACGGTGGCCATTTAGGGACACCGTTTCATTTTGTGTTCAGGGTTTTGAGTTCTGTTTTTGACCTGTTTCCCTGTCTTTTATTTTGAAGCCCTTCTGTCTGTTATTGTCACGTGCTCTGTCCCGGTTCTGTTAGCTGTTTAGCTTATTATTTTCACCTGTTGCCT
>JBBMFX010578687.1:0-14220 GCA_037832545.1 Rhabdalestes septentrionalis | reverse complement strand
GACAGCAAGACCGAGACAGCGAGACCAAGACAAGACCAAAGTCTGTCGAGACCAAGACAAAGACCAAGACCAAAGTCTGTCGAGACCAAGACGACACCAAGGCCGCATAAAAGTGGTCTCGAGACCAAGACCGGTCTCGAGACATCCAACTCTAGTTGGGAGTAACGTGTTACAAAAGTAACTAATTACTGTACTGCATTGCTTTTTGCTGTAATGCAGTAATGTAAGGCATTACAGAACAAAATTTGGTAATATTTTACTCGGTACAAATGTCAGTAATCCGCGTTACAATGCATTTTCAAACTGGAAAGAAGTTTTTTTCTCCTTGAAATAAATTCACCAAAATCACAGCAAGATCAACCCATTAGAAACGTCTGTGCAAAATTCACTTCTTGTAGTCAGACAGAGAGAAGAGTTAGGGGGACGTTCTCTTTTTCCCGGACATTTCCTGTTTTTGAGACCTGTGTCCCACATCCGGCTGGAATTTTAGAATCCTTCGTGATTTTGAGCTGCCTAAACATTCATCACATTACGGGTATCTCTCAGAACCTAAAAGTCCAGAAGGGCAGTTGGCCCGAGACGCGCATTAAACATCTAACCCCCCCCCCGGACCGGCCCAGCTGGTAAAGAAAGTCCCGCTAAGGACTTTTCTTCACAATCCCAAATCTGTTCACCCTAGAGACGAGTGAACCTGCAACTGATCTAACATCGTATAGTACTGTCACCTTCCACTGGATGTGTTATGAACTAATTGAGCGCCAGGAGCTATATATCAAATCCATATTTCCAGTTATTTTGGTGAGAGTAACTTATAAGTAATGCAATAGTAGTGTAATGCCTTACATTTTAAGCTTTAAATAATATACAATATGAACAACGTTGTATACCAGTGAACTGCTTTGTGTACTTTGAAGCTACAGGATACTCCAAGTTAAAGTTGCTTCTAGGAAAGAATGTCAAAAAACATGTTTTAGTGGAACTTATCAGCAGCTTAAGAGCATATCAAGTGGAGAAACCTATGATATTGTGGGGGAAAAAACCCAGGAGCTGCAGCAGTGTATCTATACAGTCTGACCCTATCTGATACAGCTGTGCTCTGGAGTAGTGCCAGTGATCTCTATAGTAATTAGTGGAAAACATCCAAGTGCATTAGTCACTGTACTATTGCAGGACCCATTAATTCAACCTACGCAATAGCACACTTAGAGTGTACTTTACACTGTTACCTTAGCTGGTGTGAACTCAAAGTGTAGTACAGATGCAGAAAAATAATGTTTTGCTGCTGAAAAATAAAGTTTTTGCAGAAAACGTTTTTGTTATCTAACCCTGATGCATCGACATTGGGTCATGAATGATCAGTTTGTTGTTCCAGTGTTAACACATTAATCAGAGCATTCATTATTAATAATAAGGCATTGAGTTACGTTTAAAGAAGTGTGGTAAAATAAAGAAAAACACCCAATCCTACACTCTTCAGAGTCTGCCCTAACCACTGAATCAGCAAGTCAGATGATTAGCAAGCTAAGACACCACATTTGGCATGGCTTAGTGCCTCCACACCACATCTTTAATTAAGCATGACACTTTCGCATAGCACTCCATCAGGGGGCAAGATTAACTAGATTAGTTTTGATTTATATTTAACGCTGTATAGCTCAGCAATCAGAATGAAAATCTTCTGGGTACTTAATGTGATCAGGAGGAAAAAAAATGCTTGATGTGACATTTTGGTCGACAAAGAGAAATTGGGGCTTTGGGCATGATTTCTTTTTTTTGTCAGACACATGGTACTTGTGTCAAATGGTGGAACTGCTGAAGCAGCAGCCTGTATTTTCATATCAAGTCTGGAGTGGTAGCCCTGCTGGCTGGTGTCAGGAAAAATGAAATCACACTGTCATTGGATTTAATCAGTTTTTCTAGTTCCTGTTACTAAAGAAAAGCAAGTGAGCAAGTGTGAGCTGTGTTCAATGAATGAAAAGCAGTGGGTTGGTACATATAAGGTACTTCTAGGAAAGAAGGTCATAAAATACCTGTCACTGGTCCTGCTGGCACCATCTATTTGAAGATGACGGGTTTGGACTCACCCTGTGTGTGTTCTCTGTCCACCTGACGTGTCTTACTTTATGTGTGTATCATCTTTATAATTCTTAGTTAAGTGCTTACCCTTAATATTGTAGACTATAAGAGTGTGGCCTGGTCCATGGATATTTTTTAAATCGTACCTTTTTCTATGCATTTTGATCTTTCATCCGTACACAAACAGCTGACTGTTTTTACATGAGCTGATTATCATGTGGATCAGAATCAGAATACTTTACTGATCCTTGAGGAAATTGAGATCCACTCTGTAGATCCATCCAGATCTATCAAAACCAAGGGAAGTACATAGGAAAGGAAGTTTTGCTCAACTACTTAGATGCAACCAAAGACCCTGCCGATGATGGGTGTAGCCAAACAAGTGTTGTTTTTGACCGTGTTACAGGACATAAATAAACAGTTATTCTCCTTCTATATTGAGGTACGGAGGTGTGAGAATGTGCCACGGAGGTTACTGCTATATCCAACACTCCCACTACTTGGACTGTCTCCAACTGGCTAAATAAGGCTTCCTTTCCTTTCTTTCTGAACTATGTGCCCAGATTTCAATTGATCTGTTTTGCCTGACCTCGCTAAATATATTGGTAGACCTGACTATCATGTGTATCAGAATTAGGGCTGGGTATTGTTGGTGATTTCCTGAATCGATCTGATTCCGAATCACAAGGTCAGGATCTGATTCAATTCTCTATCCAATTAGACTCTAAATCGATTTATTTACAGATTTCTTTGTGTTAATCCTAGTCTGGCTTGGTAATAAACTGATTTGAGTGGAGGATATCCCTATGTTGATGGAATGTATTGCAATAATACCGATGGCAAGGTTAAAACAACAATGACCACAATTGGTTAAAGACGTTAAAAATACTATCACGGTCGTAAGTAGTCCGCAAATTTTTTAATCGAAATCGTTTTTTTAAATGAGAATTAATTTTTATCGAGTAATTGATTTTTTTAACCCAGCCCTAATCAGAATCAGAAAACTTTACTGATCCTTGAGGAAATTGAGATCCATTCTGTTGATCCACTCAGATCTATCAAAATCAGGAGAAATGGATTGGAAGAAGTTCTGTTCAACAATTTGGATTCAACCAAAGAACCTGCCACCAACATTGCTAGTTTTGGATGAGACCTTCATTAGCCTACAGACAGCGTTACCAACTTTCTATAGGCTATATGGCAGTAACAGCAAGAACAGAGATTTAACTTAAGTAAACTTATCTTAAAATTTTTAAATTATATCTTTAACAGATCAGTCCAATTAATTATAAGATTTTGCAAGTAACATTGTGTATTACTGGACATAAGTGGAGAAGACCTGTGGCTATGGATTTCCAGTGTCTGGATATTGAGTTTTTGAAAAGGGGAAAATTGGAATGGCTGAATTCCAAATTATTTTTCACATGATTACATAAACTTCAGTTTTCCATCCTGGAATACTGTTTACAACAACTTTACATATTATCCTTTCTGGCAAATGAAACTTCAGAGTCTTAGCTTTGAAATGATTCCAACCACAAACAATAATTTTTATGAGGGAATTGCGAGCTTTATAATGTAATGCAGAATCCAAAATGGCTGCCAAAATATGGGGGAATCTAACAGCTTATAAGTTAACTTGCTTTTTGTCTCTGTGATTTACTGAATTCATTAAGTTAAAATTACTCATTATCTCAGAATCTACTCAAAACAGTTGTGTAAAACCACTTTTAAGTACATCCAATGCTTTGATTGTTAAGGTCTGTGTCAGTGGCGTAACTGCATAGTCATGGGCCCGGGCCCGAAAATTCAATCCGGGCCCTAATACCTTTTCAAATTTATCCCGAGGATGTTTTAGCTCTGATATATGCAATGCACATTAAGGGTGACTACAATCCTCTCTGCAAAGAATCAGAAGCACAGAGATAGTTTATATAGATTGCAATTATAAGTACAAAAATACTGAACTAAGTGCGTGCTGCTGTAATTTCTGCAGCAAAAACAGCCCGAGATTTCGCATCCTGTGGCTGAAGGTGCTTCACGCCAGCCACGCGTCTTCGCTCTGCACTCTTTTTACTGGAGCTTTCTGCAAACCGCTGCAGACCTGGATTACGCACGTTTTTATTTGATGATTGGATTTTTAATGCTGAGGCTTTTGGTTTTTTTTGAAAGGAGGCGGGTCTGGGGTAGTGACTGGCCCCAGGAGATCATAGGCGATTGCACCTGCTGAACCTGCTATAGTTACACCACTGGGCTGTGTTACCGTCCAAAGTCACCCTGTCACCAGTGATGCATATGGAATGTCATCAATGAAATGTCTTAAATATTATACTTAGTTATTAATAGGAATATATTTCTCTAACATGCAGAGTTTTTGAGCAAATAAAATATAAGGAGAAATAACCAGTGTCAGACAATAAGTAAATATAGAATAAACCTCATAACATAATTTATTCCTTAAACAAGGAATAATATAAAAGATGAAATAACAAGTCAAATAAAATCAAATTGACAGTTATATGCTGTTTGGAGGAGATCAGTGACTAAAGTTGGACCTGAGTGAGTGACACCAGCCAGTTTTAGAGTGTTGACATACACAGGGAGTGTTGCATGCCCACCCAATCTGGTGCAACATTTTTGAATATGGATGCAGAGGGTCTGTAACTAAGGAGACAGAAAAAGGGGGTTTAATCTATTCACTCTGTGACCCTTGAATCAAATCAAGTACAGCTTTATTTTCATCCCAGCCATATACATAAAGAACAATGACAGGAAATATGGAAATCCTCTCCTTTCTCCTGTGACCAAACATTCACAGATACATTCCAAAGTAGTGCAAAACAACACCTTCTGTTGATCAGGTTAATTAGCATCTAAATTAACCTATGCTACAAATTCCTTTCAGGTGCACATATGTTAAACGCAGATTTTCTTAATGCAGTTAAATCTCCTAGTACCTAAAGAATGATCCATTGGCTCAGACAAGTCTGATCTTTTGCAGGATTTATATTAAGTATTGCTGAGATGTATAATGGCATATTAGGAAGCCAATGCAACTCCTGACATATAGCCAGTTATAGATATTGTAGAGGTAATGAGTAATAAACCTTAGAGCAGAGTGAACGAATCTAGTGTAGTTTGAGTTGCAGTGTATAAGTACAGAGAAGCTCATTTGAGCTCTAATGGTTTTTATCAATCTGTACACTGGGCCTGTAAAAATATTAAGAAAGTTCATTTCTATGTGAGTCAGTACATGTTAAAAATGCAGGGTTAAACATCGCATTATGTGTTTAACCTTGTGGTTTATCTTCTTTCATGGTCTGCTCTATCACTGATCACAGAAGCCTCATACCAGTAATGGATTTTCTCACTGAGAAACCTTTTCAGCTGCACATATTTTCTCATTTCTGTGGTATAGAGCAGATTAAGCACTCTCAAAGAGTAATCATTTGGACTGATAACTCCTTACATGCAATAGCAGGTGGATTTTTTTTGGGAAAACTGATCACCTACTTGAGCTTCACTTGACATAACCCAGCTGAGATGGTTGAACTGCAGAGTGAAGGCAAAGCATCAAACAAGTGCTCAGCAACTCTGAGAACTCCTTCAAGACTGTTGGAAAATAATTCCAGGTCAGTAAGTGATGAATCCATTTTAAAGAACGTCAAGAGTGTGCAAAAGGGGGCTAATTTTAATATCCTAAAACATTCTGGCTTGTTAACAGCATTATTCCAAATGTATTCTTTCATCATTTTGATGTTTTCAGTATTAATCTAGAGTGTAGATAAATAATGACTACTATGATAAATAACTGAATGAGAAGGCGTGTACAAACTTTTATAATATTTTTGGTTTTTTACTTTATATCATATGACTTTGACCCAGTCAGTTTCTATAAAATGAAGGACCCAGGCGTGTATGTGCTGCTTGTTTAAAAATGGACAGATGGAAAGGTTGATAGGAGGATCATTCTCTGCAATTCTCTGCAAAATGTTTCTCTGCAAAAAAACATGTCGGTAGTGTGACCACCCTTGAACTTTAAAAGGGCACTACACTGGTTACAAACGCAACTGTTGTTTGTTTTTGGTCAAATGCAACCATATATATTTTGTGTATTTCATATGGATTTTTTTTCTTCACTGGGCTTGTTTAGGCATTGGGCTTGTTGTGTCATGCCAGACAGTTTTTGACAGCATTGGCATATCAATTTCAATCCCAGCTCTGGCTGCAATGTTACAATATAATAAATTTACTAATTTCATAACATTTGTAACACAAAAGTCGGGACCAAGTGAAGAACTAATGATGACTTTCTTTTCCGACAGAACTGTTGGGTGTGTGTGATTGTGTGTTTTCAACCTCAACACAGTTTGCAGAGCCAGCAGATAGAAGTTCGGATCATTTTACCGACACAGATCTTTGAGTCTTGTTCAGTAAATTGAAAGAAACTTTTTTCGAGTCATCACGTTCATTTTGTTCATTTTAGCAAAATATAATTGCAATGTTAGATTTTACTTCCCTAACATATCTATAGATTATAGCATTATAGATAAAACTATAATGCTATAAGAAACAGAAAGGTTTCATTCATGTTTACCTGTGTCTTAAGTCTATGATTTGCTCACCCCGCCTCTTATCTGACAAGTTTTTGGGTTTCAGTCATACGTTCATCACGTGACAGCCCCATAATGTTAACCTATGCAGCCTGAGCCTGAAAGAGAACTAATTAGTTCATCTCTCGAGACTTCGGGTTTGAAACTCTGTGATGGGATGACCAGTTCCAATAACCACCCAATTTATAAGATTTCTAATTTGACACTTTTTGACACTAATTTGACACTTTTTGTCACACTCTTTATGAAGAGCCTAATTTGGGTGTTTGGCCTAGTGGGCAAAAGATTGCCAGTGAACCTGAAGTTGCAGGTTCAGTCCCCCCCACCCCAACCCCCTAGCATGTCCCTGAGCAAGACACTTAACCCTCAGTTGCTCCAGGGGTGTCAGCCAAATGCCCTCTTTACCTTTCACACTCTTATGCTCATTCATTTGTGATGATGGCCACCACTACTGCACCCTGAGGTCAACCATGTGCAGTGGTATATTTCTAGAGATTCCACTGTCTCAGCTGAAGTTAACACCAGCCCTTACATAAAAGAAAGGAAGCAGTCTAGATTCTGGGTTTCTATCATTTGTTCAAGCTTTGGGATACAGACAGATCCTGGCACTGAACCCAGTCCACCCACAACATATGCACTCCTATAAACGCTGCAGTGCATTGCAGCCAGCCGTGTGGGTGGAGGTTCAGTGCTGACCCAGAGTGAGTTTCAAAAGTCTTCAAAAGCATGATGCGCACCAGGAGCGTTTCAAATGGCTGCATTATGGAGTCCTATAAGACAAATGAACTATGATACTGACCAATTCACAGACATTTGATTGATTCTCCAGATGGAAATGCCTGTTTATCACTTTGCAGAAGCGCCTGCCGTGTGGGAAGGCAAAATGGTTCAATATTGCTGGTTGCAGAAAATAAGCAGAAGAAATGTTCCTTGAGGCTTTTGTTTTCAACGCTCGAGCTGAGACTAATGCTGACTATTATAGCACATTTAGCTCACACAATGGTGAGACCTCGGACCTTCGAATCAATCACTGCAGAAAAATTAACCTCCATGTCCAGGCCACACGAACACATTTAAGGCAGTTTTGGGTAAAATTGAAAACACCAGAGATGAAGATAGACATTCAGGAGACATTTACCAGCCTCATATCATAAAGGTGCAACATTTGAGGGGTAACAAATGCTGTGATGTGCCTCAGCTGAAAACAAAATGACATCAGAGTCTCAAACTGAGAGCTATTTTGTAGATCTCACCTTAGACAACATTAGTGGATGATAATTTTTACCAAAAGATATTGCATTTTATTATGATCCATCAGCAAATGCCTCATAATATCTCATTACGTTCAGGTGTTTCCTCACTAGAATGACAGCTCAACCTGTGAACCAATAACAGTCCATCAATCCTCATCCCTGGATTTGAATCTCCAGGTTAAGATTCATGCCATTGCTTTACCACCCAACCTGGTGGAGTCAGGATCCTCTGATTGCTTGGAACATTACTTGAAAACATGGACCATGCTGCCCTCCACCCTCATCCTCCTAAAAATAAAGGTGCCAGAAGTGTTGTATTCATGATCCTAAAAGTGTGTTCTGTGACATATAGCCTAAGATTTAATGGATTACTTTTTATTTAATTACATATTAAATTATGTGACATGTGCCACAATAGCCGATAAATATAGTCAATAAAATGTGACATGATATTCTCTTTTAAATTAATTAGTGGTTGGCGATATGGCAAAAATATAGTACCACAATTTTATATTTGAATATAGTATCACAATTTAGCCATATTTAAAATTTACCTCCGAAAATATGAGTGCAAAAATATTTTGTCAATTCTTTCAAAACTGCCCTTAATTTAATGATGCTGTCTCCGAAGTGTCACTTTGCCATTGCTTCCAGTGTTTTTAAAATACTTATTTGCATGCAAAGAATATGGAGGTCCATGTTTTTTTCCCCAATCAACAAAGTGACTCTGGCTATAGAAACTTTACTCTTTAATGACTGTATGTAAATTATGCTTTGAAAATGAACATGAAAAGATTATTTACTTGGGATAACTTAACCGATCATCTTTGATGGGATGCACAATTCTGGCTCTGATAGGTCTTAAACACATCTGATTCAACTTGCCTATGATATGCCAGGTTTAATAGAGGAGTTTGAGTAGGGGAGCTAGACAACAATCCTTGGGATCAAAGTTGTGCCCCCTGTTCTATGACATTACTCAATGAACTCCATGTGAACCATTTTCTTTTTCTTTTCTTTATTTGCTTTTAAAGAATGTTCCAAACTGTAAAGATTCAGACTAAAAAGGTTCATAAACTTCATCATAAATCCCCTACTCTCTTGATTACTTGTCCAATATGCCCAGAAATTTAAAATAATTTGTGCAAAAAAGGCAGCCTGGCGAAGAGGGGAATTTATATGGTGATTATCTTATATCGATATGCTGACAGTGGAGGGCTCTTCTGTCTATACATGCTTTGATCTCGCACAGTCCTGTGACCATTAAGTGTGATATTTGATCATGCCTAGCCTCAGAAAGAAAATGTGCCCTCTTTTCCGTGTTCATTTTCTTCAAGGCCACAGTGGGCTGATTTACTCATGGTTCACAGGATGCAATTTCATTGTATAGTGGTTTTATTAGAAATCCATTAGGCAGAAAATGCATTGAGTCAGTATGCCAAAATGAGTCAAGGTATGCCAAAAGTCTTTTCTGTGACCTTATTTTTTCAAAGCAGATCTTTTTTCTTTAAAAACTGCAAAATTTCGCCGGCAGACAGGGACAGACTGGAATTAGAAATCAACCCTGGCCGTTCCTGATCACAGATATCCCAGAACCTGGGATAGGTTCTGGGTTCCCTCAACCCTAGTAAGGATTAAGTGGTTACAGAAAATGGAAGAATGAATGAACCGCAACGTTTTTAAATGACCTGTTCTTATTTTTTCAAACTGACCATTTCAAATAAGCTTCTAAAATTAAGCCATCATGCTGAAAATATGCAAACACTTCTCTATCCCACTGGAAGAAATACACAGCCTAAAAAATTACATCATACAGGTGAGTACATGTTATTTCAGTCTGCTTTTGATAAAGGATCTGCTTTCATTTATTCAGTTTTCCCTCCAATATCCCATCCTGCATTTTCTGCCAATACCTGTAACGGCTTGTTTTAAATTCAGTGTTTTCAACACATTTAGCCTCCCATCCACAACCTGCAAACATTTAACCCCACCTATTGATGGTGAAGTGAAGAGGAATGTCTTCAAAGCACAGTATTCAACACAGCCTGTTTAATGTTAAGGTATGGCATTATGTAAAATAAATTCTGATTGTTTGGATATATAAAACAGCATTAATAATGTGAGTGGACTTCAGTGAAAGCAATAAAATGCAAAAACACTAAAACATGAAAATCCATTGGGAGCCCAAAGACCTTTTGTTTGTAAATTCTCACTTCTATAAGGTCTCCGGTTTGGACTTAAAGCCACATCATTTTAAAAAGGACTGAGAAGTACAAATATAAGACAATGCCAGGAAAAGCAGTGACCTGCCATGCCTAACATGCTGTTTTTTCATTTGTGTCAATGACGGGGGGTGACTCCAGTTACTCATGCTGTCTTGCCTACAGGTGAAGTGGAGTTATCTGGAATCAGTCAAGACTAAGAAATCCTGATAATCACTCATAACTCAACCTTCTGGATGGAGTATGCATGCTCAACAGAGTGACTATGCATATTTTTCCTAATCAGACTCTATCTGTGTCTTGCATGTGTCTTCTAAATTGCATTAGGCTCTCCACTCGCCTCCTCCTCACTGCAGCCACAGGATTCCGACAGTGGACAGTAATTATTTGCAGTCCTGTTTTTCGCAGGCTCAGGGAAAGGTCAGTGGACCCAAACAGTCAGGTCCTATTTTTAATAGCGCTTCCAGGAAAGAGCCAAAATAAATACTAAAGGGCATCTTCCTCCACTGAAACGTGTTTACTCCATTTAGATTGGAACTGCAGTTGCGCATGACAGCATTCCTCTGCGCCCCATATCATTTCCTCAAATATCTCATTTCCCTCTTGATTAAATGCCACATGCACCAGGGAATTGTCTGTTCTACACAGGAGCAGCAGGCGGACTCAAAATAGTGCCAAAAACTGTCAGTCTGGCTGTCATGGCGAAAGACATGCCATCGGTTAAGTGTCATCCGTGTGTATGCTGGACTGCTCACCATGCAGTAAGTCATTCTGAATATACTGACACAGCACTACAAAACCAAATGCTTTTCTTTACCGTAGTTTTGACCTTAATTTCCCAAATTATGGAAAATAAAGGGGAAAAATGCCCAAATTAAAACTGTTTTAGGGGTAAAACTAGTTTTCCTCTTACTTTTTCAAATATGCCCCTAAAATAATAGAACCTCCTTACTAGTAATCCCTTACATTTAAGATTAAGGCGTTTCATACTTATGTCTTAAATCTAATTTTAAGGTCAAATTAAGGGGTTGGTTTCACAAAGTTGTGTTTTCAGTGATAAATAAAGGTATGGTTAAGCACATTTTAAGTACATTGTGTTTTGTAGTGCAGTGTGGGGAATTTTTAATTCAAGCAGTTGATCCTTTTACTAATTTAATATTGTAATCAGAATCACACTTATGGCCATCACTGTGGGCAAGTCTCAGGAGACCGTACCCACCCAGTTCAGCTGCTATGTCTGCCCACATACTAGCATATAATATTGACATATAAGCTTCAGATGACAATAAAACACAGTTTATTTTTTCATTTTTACACTGTTTTATTCATTTCTCATACTCAGTGTTATTGTTACAGTCTCGGAAACACTTAAGACAGAGCTTTTACTAAATCAGTGCAATGTGAACTCATTCAAACTGGAAAAAGGGCAACCCAGTATTAAAAGTGAAAGCATATTCATTCCTAATCAGTTTGATATGGAAGTAAAAATATTCTGATTGAGTACTTAATCTCCCCAGATCCTGTTCAGCAGAGATACTTGATTACAGAAACACCCACTAACAGAAATCCAGGCCAGAATCCAGTATTACATAAATAGGGCATTTATGAGCAACTGATACGGTCCCTGTGTGTCTTTAACTTTAAAACCAGTTGTGTCATGTCAAGGACATGGTAGGATCACTGTTTTAAAACTTGAAACAGGAGAAAAGTGTTCATTTTAAAACAATTCCTCAATGAGTTATGCGATAGGAAGGAGAGATAGAAAGTTTAAGCTGAATAATGTTTTATAATAATGTATAAATAATGTTTAAAGAAGGAGCCAAAATGGACTAAACTGTAGCCTGTAGCTCCACTTCTGGTTGTGCCAGATTTCTATTTGCCCTGAAACCACCTGATTTTGTTTGAGTTAATTTTTGACAATAAATGTGCACCTTCTCCATCAAACACTGCAGCAGCAGTTGAAGAGTTGAATTATCCAAGAGAACCTTTAGATGCTGCCATATCATTTTTTTTCAAAATGAGGACAGCAGCTCTCATTTTCATATCCACCATCATCATTTCCAGCGTGACAGCAAGCGAAGGTAAGGGAAGAAGCTCTGTGAATTCAGAAGGGTCCTACCAACCTCCCCCTAAATTTTCAGGGTTAAACACTCAGGGGTTAGTTTTCCCTTAAAGTTTTTTTTTTTTTAAGCCGAAGCAGGTTTTCTGTGTATCTTTTAATGCACTTGACAAAGGACAGAGGCTTTATCTCTGATGTCTTATCTTCACAGAAAAGTCATATAAGAGAATCGTGACAGTATGTGAAGATCTCCGCACAACTGGCATCAAGAACTTCAGAGTAATGTATGTCAGGATATTCATATTTAACACTAGTACCTCTGTCAGTGCACTTTGGTTAATACCATGGTCTGTATAATTTTCCCCATGTACCGTCGTCTAGTGAGTTTTAACCCTAGATATTATTTTAATGTATTCCTTTCAGTATGACTATCTTACAAGCTTTTTCCTGAATCCTGAAAGTGTGCGCTATTTGCCCTTCCAGGACCTACGCTTAAAACTTCGGACTGACCTTAGAAGGGCAGATTCAGTCACAGACAGCTCTTAGTGCAGTGGTTTCTTCTCCTGCCAACATGAATAATTCAAATCATAGAATGTGTTCTTTGTAAATCTGAAGGAAATTAGTTACAGTAGACTTTTTGCATTAGTATCATTGTTGTTTCACTCATCCCCCCACATTTTCAGTCGTGCCAACACTTATGGAATGTTGGTAAATGGAATATGGAATAATGGAGTGATTAAAGTCCTAAAATATCATTCCAATATTATAATCATCTACACACTTTGATGACTGAACACACACTGATTGTTACTGTGGCTAAAATGTCTCCTCCCCCAACACCAGGGCTCGAAACTTTCTTTAAAAGGCCAATTTAATATCCTGAAGGAGCACGAGATTAGGCCTTATGTCCAAACAACACAGAAAACTCTAGTGATATTGATCTCTCGGTTCTGTCTGATGGAAGCAAACAAATCATTTCGTCCTCAGTGCACAAAAAGAGGCTCTCCAGGCAGCAGACTAATATTATTTGGTACAGAGGGATAGAAAAGTTTCTGTAATGCCAGAGTGTTATTGGTCATCTCCTTGGATCAATTGACAAGAATCTTATTCAATGACAACTTAAATACTAGTCATGTACATTCTGGAAAATGACGGTGCCAAACTGGGGAACAGGTGTGTCCTTTTTGTAAATGAGAGTTTTTTCTTTTTAACAGAGCCGTAAATGTCATAAAAAAAATCAAAAAATAAATATTTTATATATATATATATATTCTATGATAACTTTATATAAAGAACATTGCTCTTTTTCTATAATAACATAATATATATATATATATAAAATGTTATTATAGAAAAAGAGCAATGTTCTTTATATAAAGTTATCATAGAAGTCGTAAAATATACTCAAATATGGTTCTTCACTGGTCTAGGAACCATTTGTGAAACACAGAACAGAACACAAAACCAGTTTTGTATGAATATAACACTGAAACATACTGGTTGCATATGTGGTGGCCTAGGGTAACAGACCCTAACCCTCCTTACTTTTTTTTGTTTGTTTTTTTACTTTGAGATTGATTTTACCCTTTTAGGACCTCCTGGACTACAAGTAATGAATGAGTCTCACTTACATACGTTTTCTAAAAGTCTTCCTCGCAACCACCCACCCACCCACACAAACAAACACACACACACACAAACACACAAACACACACACACAAACCAAGGGCACACGCAGCCTCCTACCCACACTGCTATCTCCAGAAATAAATGCACACTTAAGATGAGACAATAAACAAAGCAATACACAAAGGATAAATCCAACTTCGAAAGTCCCTCTATACAAAAAAAACAAAAGACATAATAGAAAATAAACAAAAAACCCAACCTCAGATCATGCCCAGTCTACTGTCCTGGTGCCTCATTTATAAAACTTTGCGTAGACCTCATACTGAACGTGTACGTACGACCAAAAGACGAAAATGGCATACGCAAAG
>JBBMFX010578668.1:0-14222 GCA_037832545.1 Rhabdalestes septentrionalis | reverse complement strand
TTTTTGTGTGTGTGTGTGTGTGTGTGTGAGAGAGAGGGAGCTTGTGCATGTGTGTTTGATAGATGAGGGCTTTGTAGAGGGATTTGTCCTGATTAGTAGTGAGACAGCAGAGAGCAGCTAATGAAAAGACATTACAGAAGGATCAATGACTCTCTTACTCTTTCAGTGACTGGCAAGATATACAGCTAATGAAAAGAGATTACTTGCTTCAAACCAAGGTCTCAGTACCCCTCCTTTCTCTCCAACCCTTCCGCTCTCTTATTTCCCCCACTGATGTAGCATCACTCTTCTGGTTATCAAAGACCCAAAGAAAACCCACATAAAAGAGCACCAGTCCTAATGAGCAAGCTCTCTGACATATTATCAAATATAATCAGTAAGTGTGTCAATAACTTGCACTTATTCATGGTTACACATTGACAAACAATCAAAAACTGGACTTATTTATTATTTAAATCAAGTTATATTATTTTTATTTAGGAATGTGTATTAAAACATTCCATGCCAGTGTCGGTTAAATTTCTACACAAGCACTTCATTCTGCTTTATAAGGGACTGATTAGTGATCACCTGAACAAAATCTTATTTAATAAGGAAAAGTATAAAACACTGCTGTAATCAACACTGTCCTCTCACAATGAGACCAGAAAAGAACCTGATCCTTAGTAACCAAACACTGTCCTGGCTGACTTAAACATGGAGGTCTCTTGTTGCCCTGTCTGATACTCCAATGAATCTCTAGCCTTGCTTTGGACAACATGTTCCCTGCAGCTTCAGCCACTGTTAGTTCATATGGCTGTGAGTGTTTGTCTGAGTATCATCGATGATTTAGACTAATTGTCTCAAGCAGACACAAACATACACAAACTGCACTTGCTTTGGAGGGGTTCCTCCCCCACCAGCCACAGTCTGTGAGTAAAGCAGTGTTTTGCACAGCTACAAATATGTTTAATTCACAGCAATGCACACCAGAATCACTCATCATAAATTCCCTGATCAATGGCGTACACCATATAGTTTCAGTTGCCGCCTAAGTGTTCCATCGATAACCTGCTGCATTTCTTTATTGCAGAAAAGTTTGCCCTGAGTGAATCAAAGGTTAATGTGTTCATCTTTCCTGACTGACTGCTGGCACCACAGTGCATCAGCTCACTGGTGCACATGCCAGCTCAGAAACCTCCATGTCTATAAATGTCTTTTTACCAAGTGCACTTTATACAACATCCTACTTGTGAATCCCTTAACTATGATTACTGTTTTTCCCATCGAGAATTGTTTGGCCATATGGCGGATGGCAGATTTCCTGGATAA
This sequence comes from Rhabdalestes septentrionalis, assembly GCA_037832545.1. Classification (NCBI taxonomy): domain Eukaryota; kingdom Metazoa; phylum Chordata; class Actinopteri; order Characiformes; family Alestidae; genus Rhabdalestes; species Rhabdalestes septentrionalis. The sequence continues at coordinate 12,911 of JBBMFX010578668.1, read as the reverse complement.
TCCCTTCCATTTTGCTCCTGGATTTGTTTTACTTTCTGCTGTCTCTTCAAACTGCTTCCACTAATAACAAAGGGGGTTTTATAGAGATCATGAATCTGGAGTAACGGAGATTATTTTACTATATGCATGTGTTGGTGCAGTGTGTTGTATTCCAGGGTTGTGTGTGTATCTGTGTGTGTGCGTCTTTGTGTGTGGGTGGTTGGAGGGAGAGGTAATATGCAATTGTCTCGCAGGAATACAAGGATTACCTTTGCAAACTTCACAATGGAATACACTTACTTATACACTTACTTATACACGTTATCATGCAGTCTCCCTAACACTGCAAAAAATCCCCACACATTAAAGAAAACAACAAGGTATTTGCATATCATAAACAAAACAGACATAAAAATGAGAACCACCAACATGTCCAGTCATTGTCCTCATTGATTCAACACTCTTTAATAAGTTATGAAGAGTGGTGTGTGGCTTGCATGCTGAAGATAAGAACACAGTGCAAACGCTATAGAAATTGGCATAAGCATCCACTGATAGAGAAACAAGCTTGCTTCTTGCTGACAGGTGCAGGACAGAAAAAACAGAAGAGGATGCAGAGTGAGAAACAGGGAAAGCGTATGTCCTCATGAGTTTAGATGCTTTATCATGTAAATGCAAACAATTACTCCAGCCTGTCCATCTGCATGCTGCTGCCACTGGGCTTCTACCCACAAACAGAAAAACAAATGTGTGAGTGTCTCTGAGCAATGGAGGGGAAAGGGAAAGCATAAATGATGACAGTGCGATGTAAGGTGTAAATTTTGGTTAAATTGGAGGTATCCCTAGCCTGCCAAAGCGATGTGTCCAAATTAAAATTTCCTGTTGACATTTCCAAAGCTATTTACTGAGCTATGTGTTTGGCCATGTGCTGCAGATCAAAGACAAAGTCAAATTTGTGCAAGCACAGAGGATAGGATACTTTATTCTTTAATCTTTAATCTAGTTTAATAATGGGGGTGAGTGCCAAAAAATGATTTTGAAAAGTAGACCTCCTGATGGACCCACCCCCCATAATGGTTCTGGTGCCCATGGGTGAACTAGTTTGTTTGCATGCAGGAATGCCATGTATGAATGAGGTAGTTAGTTCTGTTTTTACGATTTATGATTGTGTCAGGACTGGTAATTTTGGAGTGGGATTCAACTTACACAAAATTCAGGTTACATCACGGTTTAAAGTATGGATTTGTTTCAAGGGCCCCCTGTAGAGGTAGTGACTGGTAGATGGACAGAATTGCAGTCCAATTACTTTAGGCCAAATTACCTACTAACATTATGCTTAAATGCTTGACAAAGCTTCTGGTAAAGGTTTTCCCCAGCCTGAGGCTTAGTCTGTGGAGCGAGTTACCAATAATTTGTTTATCAATTTGTTTCAACTTCAATAATACCTTATTACATCTAACCAAAATATACCCTTACACATAGAATCACTTTCTTTTAGTTCTAAAACATATACATTAAACACATAACCTTATACAGACAATGAAACCCCAAATCATTCATAGTTGCAGGCCTGTACGTGCTTGTGAGCGTGGTAGCCTAAAACGAAATGGCTGCTTCACCTCAATGGGCCAAAACAAAATGGTACCTTAACCACGAGGAATGAAATGAGTCACACACGCAGGCTTTGGAATGAAGAAGCAGGGAAGATGGCAACAGAGCAGTCTTCCTCGCAGTCATCGGAATCTCATGTGCACGCAGATAGCAAAGTCAGTGTCCTTGGTGTGTTGGAAAGCTGTGCTATGTCGTTAGCAGTCCGCTAAGCTCTTAGCTCAGTCCTAGCACGGGCAAGCTAGCCACCTTGCTGCTAACGCAGGTAAACTCCAATAGGCTTTAAAAGCTGGTAAACTTCAGTCCGAAGTTCACTAAAGAACTAAGATTCAGTTTCACAGTGATAGTCAATTTTAAGGATCTAGCCGATCACTTACAGTCACTAAAATACTGTTTGTTTAGTATACACTAGCCGTGTGTTCTTAGCTCGCTCTCTCCTCTCCTCCTCAGCTCCGTGCTTCTCCCCCCGCAGCTCCCGTCTAAGCTCCGCCAACCGTTTTTCATTGGTCCAGAAATAACACACCATAATACACATACTTATTTCCACAGAAATGAAATAAAATAATCTTACATATTTTCTAAATACTGGGAATTGTGTATGTAAACATCGGCTAAACAAATAAAATAAATACAAATAACACTGTCTGGAAATACATCAACAGAACATTTTTGCATTTACTGACCAATACAAAGGAATTTTAATGTTTTACCTTACCCAATCTGTATTCTATGTATGAACCCAATACTTATGAACTATTTTTCATAGGGCTACACAAATACAGATATGAATAGCAGCCGCTCTCCATACCCCTAGTACATACATATTTAAACCTCATCTGGATTTCATGGTAGCAGAAATACTGAAAAAAAAACAATTTAGATTTGTATTGCTCTGAGCACATTTGATCGCACACTAGATGGTGAATGTCACTTGATATGTTGTTATTCAATTGTTTCCTTTGTTTTGATTTTTGGCTACATTCATCAACAAGAATTCATTGTTGAATTTCTTGGCTAATGTGTTTGGGATCATCAGTTGTGGTGGTCGAGTCATCACACAGTTAGTAATCCTATTCCACTACGGATGTGTTCCACATTATGACAAGAACTACTTAACTAATTAAAAAGAAACAACAGTCCATCATTACCTTATTACTAAACAAAGTCTGGTTTGTTTAACTTTTTTTGTTTACTGCATAATTCCATGTGATCATTCTGTTTGTTTTCAATATCTAAATACATTGAATGAGAAACTTTTGACTGGTACTGTCACGGTCTGTGTGTGGAAGGGAATGGGGAGGACGCATAAAGCAGTACTAAAGCAGTACGGGTTCTACGAGGTGGGGACGAGGTGGCCGTCACATGTACATATGATTGAATCTTGTAGCACCTTCATACAAACCTCTTATAACACATTTTACTCATTTTTTATTCATAGTCTCATGGTTTATATTTTCACAGACTGGGGCAGATACAATTAAAATGAAAGTGTGTAAAAATATGAAGAAGTCCCCCAAAAATGTTTGGTTTTTACTCCACGAATTGGTGGTTGGGGACCTCTGATTTAAAGTGTAATATGATATCAGATGCCTGAATAAACCAGCTAAGACTCATTTTTAATACTTCACCATAGGAACAACCACATTTTTTAAGTAATTTTTGAATGAAATGTGTTATAAGTCTCAAAATGCGTGGCTTGTACAATATCAGTTCAATGAATGAATGTTCAATTATTCAATATAGTCGGCCCAGGCCTTAAAATCCCCATCGTCTGTTTTTTACAGCACACTTTTTGCCTCAGTGCATGTTTTTTTAGTATGAAGACTATAAACAATGATGTATGATACTCATTATGCAGTCCTGCTCTGCTTTCTTTGACTTTATTGTCACCTTCACGACAGGGAGTCTGTCTATAGAAAGATAAAAGTTTTGCAATAGGAAATGATGAATGACTGTCACCCAGACCTGAAAAATGTGATGTGGTAGTGAGAGGAATTATATGAGAGGGAGTAGGGTGTTTGTGAGTGTCCAAATCTTAAATGTTTGTAGTGCAGTGTTTTAGGGTGGAGGTGGTTTAGCGTTTATCCCTTGTGATGGATGTGCACAGAAAACACACAACAATAATTGAATCTCTATTCAGTCTTCATAATACAGACTGGACACAGTTTGTGGCTATATGTGTGTGTTCCATAGGCCTAACTTGTCAATCATATATTATTATGGATTAAAACTCTCACTATTACTTTATTCAGCTTGATTCTAAAATATATCTTCTCAATTGACAGTAAATAATTTGCATTATTGTAATGTATATACAATGCTACTGCCCTGTCTTATAGTTAGAAACAGCTTTGTGGACATATTGATGGTTTCTAAAACATGGACTGAGATTATTCTTTGATTAAGTTGCCAAGATAAATGCAAATTCGTTTTAGTCTAGGCTTGGTCTTAATCTGGATGTGGGAAACCAATCCATAGTGTGTTATAGTGTCTGAGCCATTCTTGAAGCCATTTTGTGGTATGTATTTATACTTTCTTTCTAAGGGCTGAAACCTAGAGATGCTCATTAGAGAGCTGTGCCTTTATATAATAGGATCTACGGTGGTTGACAGACAGTTATATTTTGATTGGCCTTGAAGCCAAACACTGATCATATGGTTAGGAAAGAGATTAACAGAAGCGCGGCTCACGCTGAAGTGATTAAACATTTGGACTGGGCGGCAGCTCATGGGTTCCTGCACTGGGTTTACACATCAGGATTTGACTCAAAACAAAAAACTGTGCTGTAAATAGGTCAGCTGTCAAATGCTGAGGAATATTAAATAGGACTTTACACGTACACACACTTACACAAACACACACACACACATACACACACTACACACACACACACTGAGGTCATTATTATTTATTCTTAGTATTGAAACACTAGCCAGTCTCTAGGGAATTTGTGCCCCATTAATGAACCCACTTTCAAAGAAACAGATCTTTCTCCATCTTGATCCAAAGTTGAAATCAGCCGGGTCTGCTTAGCATTTTTACACATGACAGAACATGCAAGGATGATATTCGGTTAATTGTCATGCAGAACACACATCTGGAAGCATCTGCACTCGTTAAAATCATCCACTCATTTATTCATTTTTTTCTGATTTGTATGTCTGAAAGTTGGTAGGTGCAGACACCTACAGTGATTTTTTTGAAGTCATGGGTTTGAATTAAATTATGGGAATTTCCACCCATTCCCTCTTGCCTGTTCTGGAGTGGTTTTACTCCAGGTGTTGAACCATTGCTGTAAAATACATTTGTGCAGTTCTTTGTGAAGGTCTTGGGATCCTGAGTAGACTGTTTAAATCCATTTATCTGAGCAGTGAGGTACATTCTGCCAGCGAATTAACATTAGAACAAATGCAAAATAACAGTAAACTAAAAAGATTCAATACTATTACAATTAGTTTTTGTTTTGAAGTTTTGTGAGCTGGTCAGAAGACACAGGTTCGGTTCGATTTCAGCCTTTGCCTGAAACTCATCAGCTGCACACCTGATTAATCTAAGGGAGTATGAATCGAGCAGAACCAGGTGTTTGAAGTGTTTGATGAGAACTACAATGTAATACTGGGCTATCATGAGGAGGTCTGGGAATAAACACAGAGACAAACATAAAATCACTAGTTACTGTATTCTTATTATTTTGTATAAATTCTAATATTCACTAAACAGGTTTTAAGCTTAGCAAAACATATACATACATGCATGTATGGCTGAAGTTAAATTTACCAGTACCCCTGAATGTTCTGTAAGAACCTCAAACTCTCTGCTGCTCCACAGGATATGCTATGGGTGCATTCTTTAATCGTGAACTATACAGTTTCATAGTTAGATAGAGATCTACTTCATTTCTCCATCAGAAAGCAGATATGAAGCTGTAAAAGATTTCACTCACAGTTTTTGAACGGAATCTCTTAGGTAAACGTGGAGGTGGTATTAGTGGTGCTATGAAAGATGAGCTCGGTGTTGGTAGCTTGCAGTCCCTCTCCTGATATCCATTATGTGCTCTGTTTTAGGGAATTCCTCGTATATATTTTGGCATATGAAATATGCTACCTGTGTTTTGTAGCTCAGTTCATGCTGCTTCAGTGACTCAGTTTTACTACTACACTGTTTATGTTAAATTGGCATTACCCCAATTGATTTCTCAAATTCAGAGGACATCTTGTGTGTGGTATTCTAAGATGCTGTGTAAACAGCGATAGAGGAGTCTGATGAATGGATGTTTTTTTTACTTTCAGAGCCTACAGCTCTAAAACTCACAGCAGCACCATTGTGTGGGCTATAAGAATTTGCATTGTTGTGTTGAGAAACATAGTTGGAAGATGAAGATGGGGGCTGATACAGTTGTTGCAAGATTCAAATCCTCTAATCCCATTACCGTATCTTGATTCCCTATTTAGTCCCCCAATATCTCTCTCCCTTCTTCTCCCATCTTCATCCTTATCTCCCTCCCTTGCATGTAATTACCCCATCTTTTTGTAGTGGTTGGACTGTTCTGGTGAAAAAATACATATGTGCCCAAATTCTCAAATCAGGTTAAGTCAATCAACCAAGACGTGTTTGGTGTCTCACAACTCTCTCAGACAGCATTTAGCTCATCATTAAGCTGGTGCAAAGTTTGGTTTAGAATACATTATGACTTACCATGAGCAATAAAACTGAAAAAATCTTCACTGTGTTGCCAAGCACTCTGAGCATTTAACCAGGAGTGCTGTTTTCCTGCCAACCTAAATACGGTGAAGTCTAAACTAACATCTCGCCTCTTGAGCCTTCAGATTGAAATTTTTGTAGCTGCAAATTTTTGTGAACTTTGCAGGTCATAGTAAGCCATGCTGTGTCCTAAATCACATCCAAAACTCATTGCACTCTTCACACAGTTTGATTTGGTAGATTGAGCCAGTGACCACTGAATACTATGTTTGTTAACTCCATTTTCCTCATAGTTCCAGCGATAAAGAAAATTTGGATACAAAACAACATTATCTGGAATAAATGGAAAGTTCTGTAAATTTAATGCATTTCCAAATACTTACTTGCTGTTTTCTATACATTACACTAGCTCAGTCTCTCAATCTGCATGGGCTATTGCGTTTTGCGGTCAATGACACTTTCACACAAAATCTCAACATCTCCCTCTCTCTCTTTTATTCTCTCTCTCTCTCACTCTCTGTAGGCTGTGGTCTGGAGTTTCTCCTGGTGTTATGTGGATTGGAGCTGTCGCAGCCATGCCCTCAAAACTGTATTTGCTACAGCTCGCCCAGCACAGTCAGCTGCCAGGCACACAACTTCCAGGTGGTTCCTGAGGGCATCCCAGCCCAGAGTGAGCGTGTCTTCCTGCAAAACAACAAGATCCAGGTCTTGCTGCAGGGCCATTTCAGCCCTACCACCGTCATGCTTTGGCTCTACTCTAACAACATCTCCTTCATCCAGCCCTCCACCTTCATGGGTTTCAGCCACCTGGAGGAACTCGACCTCGGAGACAACCGGCTCCTGCGTTCTCTGGCTGCTGACACTTTCCAAGGCCTGGGCCGTCTTCATGCACTCCACCTCTACCACTGTGGGCTCCTGAGCCTTCCGGCTGGCCTGTTTGATGGCCTGCACAACCTACAGTACCTTTATCTACAGGTGAAGCTATTTATTGTTCTAAGGAAGCATTGTTAAAGTTTATGGGCAAAAGCAGCCCATTTTTAAAATCTTCATGGTTGGAAAATCACAAATGGGAACACACTGACTTAGGACTGGCCAATTAGTCTAGTTTCAGGTTAGTTAGCCCATACACATTTGAAGTGATATTGAATATCTTACATACATAACTGTTATTACTGTCTGCAGTGAAAATACTGCAGTATATACAGTGGAGAAAATAAGTATTTGACACATCAGCATTTTTATAAGTAAGGGGATTTCTAAGTGGGCTATTGAGACAAAATGTCCACCAGATGTAGCCATCAAGCCAAATAATAAGTTAAATTCAAGAAATCAGAGCATTTAAGTGTACAATTTGAGTCATAAAAAATAAAGTGAAATGACACAGGAAATAAGTATTGAACACACTTTATTCACTACGTTGTACCAAAGCCTTTGTTGGTGATTACAGCTACAGATCAGTCGTCTGCATTGTTCTGGCGTTATTCTGGCCCATTCTTCCACACAAACAATATTTAAATCTTGAGGGTTCCTTGGCCTTGTTCTAAGAACTTTGATCTTCAGTTCTCTCCATAGATTTTCAATGGGATTTATGTCAGGTGATTGACTGGGCCATTCATCCTGTCTTCTCTATTCACCTTGCCTTCAATAATACGAAGTCTGCCAGTACCCCTTGCTGAAAAGAAGCCCCAAACCATGATGCTTTCATCCCCAAACTTAACTGTTGTTATGGGGTTCTTGGGGTGGTGAGCAGTGCCGTTTCCTCTCCAAACATGGTGTGTATAATGACTGCCAAAACGTTCAGTTTTACTTTCATCTGACCATATTAAAGTCCCCTAATCTTGGCTGTGTCTGGTCCTGTCTTTTTCCTATTTCCCCTCTTGTTCGGTTTCTGTGTCCCTTTATTTCTGTCTGCCCTATGTAGGCTCCCTAACTAGTGTGTATCCTCAGTTTGTATTGCTCCCGTTAAGTCCTGTCACCTGTCCCTCGTTTCCTCTGGTTTCACCCGTGTCTTGTTTATCTGTGTTATATAATTTGTCGCATATTTGTCTGTGTGTGTGTCCTGTGTGGCCCAGTCTTGTTTTTCACGCTTTGGTTCTGGTTCTCTTGTTCTAGTTTTGATGTTTGTGTTTGTTTAATGTCTTACTTGCCTCGTGTCCTAGGTCCAAGCTCCTGGCCTGGTCTGTCTGTCCCTGATTTCCCTGCATGGCACTCGATCGTGCGTCTATCCTTTTGGATATGTAGTCCTCCCCCCTAGTTCTGTCTGTCTGGTTTAAAATATTTACGGTGGCGCATGGTCTGCGCCGATCCGGTTGGATCAAAGCACTTCCCCTCGACATCCCGAGGAGTGAGAAAGCCTCCTCGGGGTTTCCGGGGAAGAACCTCGAGTCCTCCTTTCCGAGGAAAGGTAAGTAAAGATGACTTCAGACGAGGAAGTCATGGAGGTTTCTCCCTCCACCTCTGTTCCCAGTTTAAGTCCCCTGTCCCTGGGGAATTCCATGGCCCCTGGCCTATGTACGTGTTGTGGAGCTTGGGTCTCGGACGCTAGACACGTATGTATTCTGGATTGTCAGTACCCCCTGTCTGTCTGTTTCCTGTTTGTCTGTCTCGGGTCTGTGCTTCTCCTCCCCTTTCTCCCCCTTGATTCTCGTCCCTGCCGGTGTCACCTCTCCCTGTGCCACCCCTGTTTATGAGGTTCCCATCTGAGAGGTACCCATTTCGAGCGGTTCCCAGACACGGCGTCGGACGGTGGAATCCGGGATGGTAGAACCTCATATGATGGGGCTTCGCTTCCTGTTGGCATCCGGGTAGCTGGTGGCCAGGTGGGGACAGTACAGGAGGGTAGCCTTCCTGTGTCCCTGGTCCCCTGGTGATGATAGTGAGAGGCACGGATCTCCCGGTATGTTTCTGTCCTGTCTGGTGTGTGGTGTAAGTCGTCCCTGTATGTTACCGGCTGCTCTGAGGCCAGCTTGTCCTTTGAGTTATTCAAGGAGCACGTTGGTCTGGATGAGAGCTGGTGTTCTGTGTCTGTTCCCGTTCCTGTACCGGTCTGTTATGTGTCGTGGTTCATCTTCTCTGGTGCGTGTTTCTGCTTGTTATTTGTGCTTAGTGTTTTCTGGCATGTGTGCTGTGTTTTGTGTTTGTCTTTTTCAGTTCCCGTTTCATGGTTTCCCCGTTTCCCGTCAACTGTGATTCCTATGAACCCCGTCCCTGGTCCTGGTTTCCAATTTAGGTTTGTCTGTGTTCTTGTGTGGAGTCCAGGCCTCAGGATGTGTCTGTCTTGTCTTTGTATGTTCGTGGTTGTATTCTGTGTCCTTATAACTCAGTTTCGTTCCGTTTGTTTAGTATGAGTCTGGAATTCATGACTCCAGTGTCCTATGTATCTATGCTTGGTTTTGTCTCTGTTTGTTCCCAGGTTTGTGTTCCCCCAGTTCTCTGGGCCCTCTGTACCTGTACGGGCACCTCTCGCCTCTAGCCGCATAACCCAGTATATTTTTGGGGGGGTTTGTGGGTTCCTGGTCGGCGTGCCAGTGTCCTCTGTTCCTGGTCTGATTTTCCCCGGCAGTCTGGGTATCCTCTAGCCGGGGTTCCTGATTTATATTTTATTGTTAGATTGAGGAGCACGGGTCCTATGCCTGTAGTCCTGGATGTCTGTCTGTGTCTTCTGCATTCTGAGTTTGTGATGTACCCCTGGTTTGAGCTCATGTATGTGTATTGTGTTTTGTGTTTCATTTATATTAAGTCTGTTCCTGTATTCTGTGGTGTCCGCCCCCTTTCCTTTCTTTTCTGGTAATCCTAATCGTGACACACGCATAGTTATGTATTGATGTTCTGCATGTGACATCACTTTTTTCCCACGCCTATAAGGATGTCCATGCTGGACGGCAGACGGGAGTTGTGCGATTACACAGAAGGTGTTTTAGTAATTTAAATGAGATAACAGGGATCCACAGACATAGTACAAATTGTTATTTCATGCTGTGCGGTGGGCTGTTCCTATTATTAACACATTTTGTCATGCGTGTAACATGTATGTACTTAACCCTCTGAGCGCAAAAGTCACAGAATGACGACAAGACATCATGAATAAAATACTATATTTGTAGTAACAATATCAAGTAATATAGCGTGTGTATTCCCTATCACTAGTCAGCATGCATGTAGGACTTTGATTTAAGACCCAAATTACATCATCTTCCCGTTCAAGGTTTCAGTAAATAGCAGTGCAAATGAGTCTGGTGTCATTGGTACTGAGGCAGTCAAAGAACATTACGAGCAGCAAAGATCTCCTCTCGTTTGCCATAATACCCCCCGAGTTTTAGCCAAAAGCCGCTAAAATCGTCGTGGTGTCCCACGGCAAAACTCCGAGCAGCAAAACGTAGAGGTGCACCCAGATGCTTCTAACTGCAGGTTTAAAAATTGTATATTAAAACAGCCAAATTCAAATGATATCTTTGGTAGGTAGATAGAGGTCTCTGTGTCCTGAAGTTAAAAATCTTGCAGTGAGTTACCAAGGACAGGGCTCACACTACATTGAGCTTTTTGTTTTATAAATAACCCACTTAATTTTGTGGCTAGTTTCCATGAGTTTCTAATTACGGTAGTTTCGCCTGTTTTAAATGGGCGAACGCCTGCTGCTGCTGCCGTCTTCTTTCTCCACCTTCAATTAAATAACAGTTATTTCAAAATAATTTATAGGACCGTGTCTGCTTAATTGAGTTCATGAGCAAACTTTTTTGCCAGTTTAGGCATGTTGTGCACAGGATTGTTAGATGTGATATGGTACATCTTGGATTTGTTTTAACTGTGAGAAAATACAGAGAATACTTACAAACCCCAGTTCTCTTGAAAGGTGTTTTTCCCTCATTGCTCAACTACTAAACTAAGATTACACACGTAAATTACACACACACATATATGAAGTAGGCCAGACTGTTGTAATGAATTTTGTCATGTTCCACAAAATTGGCTTGCCAACATCTCAGCACAAAGCCTACTTATTATTATTATTATAACTTATTATTATTATTATAACTTATTATTTTTATAACTTATTATTATTATTATTAATAATAATAATAATAATAATAATAATAATAATAATAATAATAGGCTATTTATTTTCATAATCTTCATCTGTCAATTATGATAATAGCCTATTTCTTTGTGCCAGGGGGCGTTTGTGCAGAAAAGGTTGAGAACCACTGATTTAAATAGTAGAAGTAAGAGAGTGAAGATGGTGAGCGACTCCGCAGATCTAATAGGAAGAGGGAGTTTGTTCCACCAGTGCGGGGCCAAGACTGAGAATAGTCTTGACACATGTCTCCCTCTTCTTTTGAGCAGCAGAGACTTGAAGCCCTGAGGAGACGAGAAGCGATATGTTGCTTGATAAATGTTGTGACGCATGGGAGTGCTAGGCCATTCATGGCTTTTTAAGCAAGTGTTGAAGTGTTTTAAGCAAGACTTGAACCTAATGCAAGCAGCAACAGAGAGCCAGTAAAGGTTCCTTAATAAGGGTGTTAATGTGTCAGTTAATTACAGTTAATGTGTCAGGATGGGTTTGGCTCGGACACAAGGTGCTCGGGCTCAGGTTGGGTTTAATTTTTTGGGCCCAATCTAAAGCTCTAGTGGAAGTCCAGCTAGTACTGATTTGCAATAGTCCAGTTTGGAGATAACCTGAGACTGGACGTGCATCTGCATAGCTTTCGTGATGAGAAAGGGCTGGATTCTTCTGATTTTGGAGAGAAGATATCTGTATGATCTGGAGATCTGGTCAACCTGTAGTGAGAAAGACAGATTTTCATCTAGAGTAACACCAATATTTCTTACTCTCTTAAAAGGGTAAATAATTGAGTTCCCAACAGAAACAATGAGATCATGCACCTTGTTATATTCATGTGTTCAATACTAATTGCCCATGTCATTTCACTTTATATATTATGACTCAACTTTTATACTTACATTTTCTGATTTCTTGTAAACCTCCCTTGTGGGCGTAATGCAGTCTCTGCCTCTGACACGTGTTCTTTGGTTTAAACAATTACTATAGACCCTTCATAAAAGGGGCGGAACTGTTCATACGTAGAGTGGAATCTAAACACTAGACCACAACAAGTCGAGAGAGACCAACAGAGAAAAGAAACACTCGTCACAGGTGTGGAGATCCATCACTAGCCACACAAACAAAAAATAGAGACTTACAGAACCTGCAACCAGATTTAAAATGCATTAACAGTACCAGCTTTCTGCACTGGTCTGAAAAGGCACTGCTAGCTAACATGCTAATGCTAGTACAGCAGAGAGTTGTCAAGTCAAGAGGAGCTAAGCGGCGCAGTGGCTTAAACTGTCCCACTTTCTGTTTACACCTACATTTCCCAAAACATTCAAGGGATCAGCCTCTGTTTTATTTAATTTAATTGTTATGTTGACTGTTAACATTACAGAGAACTTTAATAAAAGTTGTTCATTGTTGACTTAGACTATTTTGATTGATTAGTCGATTTTTTTATTTTTTTGGTTATAGTGGTTGTGATGACGTCAAATACACGCAGGAACAAAGGTGTCCAACACTGAGTAACTTTTATCAAAGTTCTCTGTAACATTAACAGTCAACATGACATTTAAAC
>JBBMFX010578639.1:0-14224 GCA_037832545.1 Rhabdalestes septentrionalis | reverse complement strand
GAGAGCGAGAGCGAGAGCGAGAGCGAGAGAGAGAGCGAGAGAGAGAGAGAGAGAGAGAGAGAGAGAGAGATGCAGCTGGCTTTTCCCCGGTCGTGTCCTGAGTTACATAAGGAGTACCACCACTAGAGACACCACAGGGAACATGCAAAACACATTGCTACAAGTTATACACTGCTCAGCCCTCAAAACAACACATTCCTGCAACTCACACACCCTCCGAAACATCATACTATTGCAACTTAAGCCAGGGTTACAGTAAGGTACACCCCAATTGCAGCCACGGTTCCTAACAAAGCAGAATCTATGGTCAGTTGTGATGCACTCATGAACCCGAAACCCACTGTGTCTGTGGGTCCACCAAGTTTGGTGAGCTTACAATACAGTTTAGTATATTCTGGTCTGACCAGTAAAGAAAGTGGCATATCAGGGTTCTGACCAAGTCAAAAATAACTTATAGAAAGGTTATGGGTCAGATCAGGTCAGGTTCAAATCAAGTGGTTGATTAATGAATATTTTTGCTGGTCAGGCAAAGCAGGTAGGCCAAGCCACACTTTCTCAGGGTCATATAAAATATTCACTAAAAATATTCTGTCTTCCAATACTTCAGTAATTATAAAATGCAGAAAATTCTGACAGAAAGAAACAAAAAGAGAAAGAAAGAAAGAAAATGAGAAAAAAACAAAGACAGACAAACAGCGTGAAAGAAAAAAACCCCAAAACAATAAAATATGAAAAAGAAAAAAAAGTAATACACACAGATCAGCCATAACATTAAAACCATATCCATAATATAATAGCGGACCCCTTAATTGCCCAGAGCATCATGAGAACATTCATCAGACCACCTTCTTCCACCACTGTGGAACCAAACCAGACAGGTCACATTTTACTCCACACTCACATCAGTGAGCCTTGGATGCCCACGACTCTGTCACTGGTTCACTGGTCATCTTTCCTTGGACTACTTTGTCATCTAGCCTTCAGAAATCTATCCCTGGTCAAAGTCATTCAGATCCTCATGCCTGTCCATGTTTCCAACACAGACTGTTCTCTTGCTACCTTATATATCCCAACCCTTGACATGTGCCACCTTAACAAGATAATCAATGTCATTCACCTCACCAGTCAGTTGTTTTCAATGGTAACTTAGGGTAGAAAGAAGGCATGGGAGAGTGAGGACAACGAGACAGAAATCAAGAGAAAGAAAGAAAAAGATAATAAAGAATACTGAAAAAAATGCACATAAAATGAATACACAATCAAGGAAGTAAATAAAAAGAGAGGCAGAATGAGAAAAAGCCACGCAAAGAGAGAGAGAGAGAGAGAGAGAGATCCAGACCAATTTTCTTTACACCACCACACAGATAATCTTACGCACCCTCACACACACAAACCTCGTTTACTAACACACTCGCACACGCCTGCATACAGCATCTCATTCAGGCTGAAAATCGCTTTCACACAGTATAAACCATTAATACAGAACGGTTCAAATCACCCAGAATTCACATCACCTCCACACAGCATTCGGGCTGTAAAACATCAGACCCAAAACAACCTGCAGGAACGCGCTGATTTACTGAAGGCAGCCTTATTCAAGCGACTGTCAGAGCAGAACACGCCGTGCTTATCGTCTCGGCTGGCTGTGCGTCTTTTCTCTTTCGGCTTTTGTCTCTTCAATTGAAAAGACTGTTATCAGCGCTGCAGATGTAAGAATATGCAAAACCAGAAGACAGGAGTGGAGGTGAGAGCGGCACCAGCTCTAACGGTCCGCGCGGGTCATGTATCAACTGTGAGACATTCAGACCAACACTAATGAACAGAAATGAGCTAGAATTGTATTGTTTGTACATTTCCACACACATTATCGGTCTGTGTGTGTGTGTGTGTGTGTGTGTGTGTGTCTCTCTCTCTCTATCTCTCTCTCTAGGTCTCTCTCTAGGTCTCTCTCTCCCCTCCCATCTCTCTCTATCTGAAAATATAACTAATTCAATCAAATAAACTTTGATTATATTACTTTATATTCGTGTTAACTTTTTACTAAAAGTGATTTTAGTGAATTAAGCAGGTTTATATAACGGTCGATTTAACACTATAGCATGACAAGTCACTAAAATACTTCCAATAAACAGAACTGATATGGTGCAGAATATTCCAGTCAGTGGTGTTAGTAATGTAACAGGGTGAACTTCAGTGCTGTTGGTAAAAGAAACAGATTATTTCAACAAGTCAGCAACACTGTGAGCTGCATGTCCTTAGGCCATACAGTTCTTCCCTTAATGTGAAATGTTCACCTAGATCACCTAGAGTGATTAAACAGTACTGAAAATGACTGCTTATGTGTTTCTAATGTTATACTGCTAAAGTTTATTTTACTGACACAGCTTGATCATGAGAAACAAGGAATTATAGATGAATATTTATAAGTCAAATCTAAATCAGTTAGCATGGGCAGTGTGACTGGGTCCCATATGCAGCAAGATGGGAGGAACTGTGTGTTCGGAACTACTAAGAAATATAATGCTGTCTATGATGGAAACGTCTGTGGGATTGGAGCTAGACTTTGCTCCCCACATGCCTTAACAACATATGCAATCAACTCAAGTACCCATGACCCTGTCAGCTGACCTTCCTTGAAACACTTTTGTTAAGTAACTCTCTATAGCAGAAACACCCAAACGAAATTCGACTGTTTCTTCATTTGTTTTCTCTCCTTTTTATTCTTCTTTGTTTCTTTCTTTTGCTTTCTTTCTCTCTGTCCTCTTTCTCCCTTTCTACCCCTCCGCACCAACTGGCATTAACAATGGAGCAGTGAAGTGAATGACACTGATTTCTATCATGTCCTTCTCCTTCACCAGTGATCATGATTATGAAATCAGAACCATTGCCATGTAAATTCCCTGCCAGATTTCCAGTGCTAATCATTAACATCGCCATTCTACTCTTCCCTTTTCACACAACGTGTTAAAATGACACAAGTCAACATGTTCATTATAAGAAAAAATATAACTGAATAAATTAAGTGTATATTTACATTTACAGCATGTAAAAATGAGATTTCTTCAATCTCCATGTCTCAAAAGTGTATTTCTGAGAAGCCAACACATTTGGGACCAATATCAACATTTTGCCCTTAATTCAAGCCAAGATTCCACTATGATGACAAAATGTAAACTATAACGACTTTCTACTTCACCAATGCTAACCTTTAAAAAAAGTAGCCATCATTTGTTCTAAATGAGATTGACCACTTGATTTTAAAGTACCCTACAGACAATTGGATTACTGAAAGTTGGCAACTACCATGTTGCAAAATGTTTAAAAGCAAACAATCTAGGTGGCTACTTGGAAAATAAACAGACAGTATGCGTCTAAACTTAGCTAGGGAAAAAAACCTGATCAGATTAGGCAAATCATCTCATCAGGCTTTTGTCATTAGTTATGTTGGGTCACGAGGAGCAAAAGGTCAAAAATGTCTGCGGTAGTGTATTTCAGTCAGATTGTATGAGCATTACAGAGCACATTTGTTTCCAGGAAGCTACGTGACACAGAGATGCTTCCCCATAATCATCATCACTGACCACTAATCAACTCTGTCGACCAATCAATTGACCTATTGATGGAAAAGAAAAACTCTTGCAAGTGTTCTCACTGTAGACATTTCCTGTTTGACAGCACTTTCGTAAGTTCTAACATCACTCATTCATCCAGTACTGCTCTTTTTTCATAATAAATAACAGTTCCTGAACTGTGCTATGCACATAAGGCCGTCAGCTTCATCCTTCATGAAGCTCTTTTGGTGAATCTGCTCCAATATGGTCTCTGGGCTTTTTGGCAAATTGTCATGGCAACTGCTCGAAGGGAAAAACAGAGCAGAGCCAATGGACAGGACACCCACACACATTTTTACTGGCCAGGTATGCAGGTATTAAGTGTGGGTCATGATTTTTATAACATCAACAGTCATTAAAATGATAAACATTTGAATAATTTTAGCAATTAAAGTCTTGTCTTAAAAAGCATGAAGGGGGCGCTCCTGTTGTGGGTGTGTGTGTGTGGGTGTGTGTGTGTGTGTGTGTGTGTGTGTGTGTGTGTGTGTGCGCGTGTTGAGATCCACTCTTCACTATTTGAATGATCAAATAGTTCCCAGTGAGTATCCAGTACTGTTTCTGCCTGAAATGCTCATCCCCAGCAGACACACCATTCAAACACAGCCCCCCACATACACAGCCTACCTGCAGGCCAGACCTATTCATAATAAAAATAACCAAGTCAATGAAAAGACAAAATTATCTGTTTTCTCTAAACTGGACGCCTACGGGTCTTTACTGAAATGATAAAATAGCAAATTAACGATATTGTTGTGTAGACATTTAGAAAAAGTAGACACTGAGACTAAACCACCATTACATTACAGAGAAACACGATTTATACATGGTCATAAACAAGGTATTTTCCAGGTATGTTTTTAGTCCCCCAAGCCACAACCTGTGTACCTGCTCTCTCTAAAAGGTACACTGGGATCCTTAATGTGCTTTATGAGTTTTAAAGTCAGATTACGTTCCCACTTCTTGTTCATGGCTGCACAGAAAAATAAAATAAAAAGCCTAGGGACAGACAGACAGACAGACATATATCAGCTTAAATGTTATATCCCCATATTTCTATGATTCTGATATCACTGTACATGTCTGGAAAAATTCTGCAGTCAAAAAAGCTACAATTTACTGAATTCCAACAACACTGATGCACATCCTTTTCTTAGAACAAGCATCATCCTCCTGCTTTAACAAATCAGAATATGACTAAAAGGAAAATTCTAGTTAGGTATGGAAATGACTGAACATTATGTGCATGTACAAGTGAAAGCTTCAGTCAGTGCGATGTGCAAGATCTGCTTAGTCCTCACTATTTACAGCCCTGAAACCACTGAGACATCATCAAATGCTCACACCATAGCGAGAACACAAACATGTGAACAGAACCACTGAGCAATGCCCAGGACAATGAACTATATCTAGTTTGCATGTGGCATGTTTCATGAAGAATAATGCAGTGACCTTGAGTGAGGCATTTGTTTAGTGGTAACGTTAATGGCTTGCTGCACTCCTGAGGCCTGGAACCTCAACATGCAGCAAATGTAGTTCCTGTCCAAATGTGAAGGGGCTCAACAGAGCATATTTGTTCCCTTTGATTCTTATCGGTTGTTCGATGTTACATACAGTCTTTTCTAAATTCTACTTCTCTGTAAGCTTGTAAGCCAGCTTGACAACCTAAAACTGCATAAAGGGTATTAAAGCTGTACATAACATGCATTTACATTTACATTTACGGCATTTTAGCACACGCCTTTATCCAAAGCGACTTCCATTCCCTAACTACAGGGGACAGTCTCCCTGGAGCAACTTGGGGTTAAGGGTCTTGCTCAGGGACCCAGTGGTGGTGCTGGAGGTAGGATTCGAACCCATGACCTCATGGTCCAGAGGCAAGTATCCTACCCACTGAGCTACCTCCACTCCCATATGCTCGCCAATTCATACTGTGACACCTGTAGATGCTTTGGATAAATTATTTCTCTATGGCTTGATTAGTTCATTTTTGGTTAAATAAACTGTTGTCAATTTGTTCTGCACTTGTTCAATTCCTTCTTAGGCCAGGCTCAGTGATGCACCAGTTTAAGGTTTAAATAATGTGGACGTCAATGGATGAATCCATTCATATTATGCAGGTTTATTACTTTAAAACGCACCACTCATCTGGCTAATCCTGACACGGCTGCTCTTGCAGTGGGTATTTCTGCATAATTGATCTGGCATTGGCGGTTCTCTGAATAAACCGCATTTCAAACCTTTTTTATCTGATAGTGACCCAAGCTGCAGCCTCTCCAACAAGTATGACATATTTTAACATCTTTGTTTGTATTGGTTTTAACACTGAAACCTGTTTGTCATCCTATTTTACAGATTTCATAGTTATGCATGTTATATGCATAGTTATGCATCATAGCTACGAACCACATCGCCTAAACTATTGGTGAATGCAGCAATTGATCAAATCCCTGCAGGCCATTTTACAATGTTAATCACTAATAGTTATGTACAATATTTCCAAACCTAACTAAGGCACAAAATATAAAAAAAAAACAACAACAAAAAAGCCAGCCATATTCAAACTTTCTGCATAAATACAAAGTTCTGATGTTCATTTTTTTTATTGTAGAAAACTCAGATATGATATAAAAATAGCATATATATATAAATATATTTTTAAAAACATATAAAATATATAAATATATTTTATTTACCAAACAAAATTGTCACTGTATCTTAATGACTGTGAGTTTATATTGATAATGTTGGCAAGGGAAATTTGAAAAGCTAATGCAATTTTATATGTATAGTGTTTTTTATAATTGATGTTGCCACAAAGCAGCCTTACAGAATCAGGGTCTGAGCCCCTAGCAAGTAGGCTAAAGGCCACAGAGGAAAGGAAAAACTTCCTGAAACTGGTGGAAAAAACTTTGTGAGGAACCAAGACTTAAAAGGGCAACCCGTCCTCCAATGGTTGACAGCAGACACTGGAATAACAATAAAACATGAGGAGACATGTTGAGCGTGGGGCACCCACTTAACAAGAAATACCTCACTGGATTTTCAAACTGTCAAGAGTCTGACACTGTGCTCTGATCTTACCTCACTCTCTCCCGGTACTCAGGCGGTCACTGGGTGAAGGGGTCGGGTCTCCATGTAGCCGCACATCTACTAATCTCTGATTGGTCACCTGCAGACAATGGAAGGAAATGGCGTTTAAAGCAGGTGAAGAAAAGACAGTCTAAGTTCTATTTCAACGGCTGCTTCACACATGATCCAACTCCTGACTGAGATGAGGAGTTAAGTATGGTTTGAATGGTCACTCCATTTCATACTGGGGTTTAGGGTGTCCCAGAATTCTGTACAGTATTTGGTAAACAAGAACGCTTCACTTTCTACCATCAATAAAGATGTAGATCATTTAAAACTTAAAACCTAGGACATTTACATGTAGTACAGGTAAACTTTCCTGTTTTTGTATTTCTCTAGCATTCTCCTCACTTCTCCAGCATTCACTAAAAATGTAAAGGCCGATAATTAGAAGATAATTAGCGTGATATTAACATTAGCAGCTGCGTATCAGAGATGGTACTGAATAGAACCAAGATTGTTTTGGTGAGCTTAAAATATAGTAGCCATGTCGTATTACTGGGAATCTTTCAATACAGCACAAATAATTGAATAAATTGAAGATTAGTGGATCTGAATTTTGGTCAAATGTAAACACTAGTGCAGTAAAAGATCAACTGAAATGTACAGCTCACTTTGCTGATCTCCACTTTGCCATTTGTTGTAATTTTCACCAAACTACGGTTACATCACCCTCAGAATAGGAGAGAAAAACTAGGCCTGATTTAATCACATGGAGTGGGTGTTATAGTGGGATGGATATATAGATTATCTGCACCATCCTGGTACTTTTGTACAAAACAGATTCTATCCCTTTGCAAAATGGAAGAGTAGAACAAGCACCTCAAGGCAAACTTCAGAAACGACTCAGAGAGGAAAAAGTTATTTGTGAAGAAAAGAGCATGTTTTCAGCAAAATATTCCCGTTTCTACATATTTTGATGCTTCCTTATCTTTATGAGTGTAACCTGGTCCTCACACACAACTAAATACAAAAACACACACACACTCTATTGATAAATGTACAAACATGTAGTTTCTGTCAAGAAAATGACACTTGTTCTTCAAATAATTGCCTAGCTATAAAATTAGCTGTTTTTAAAATGGTGCCTTCACTTAAGAGGCCACCTAAAAGTTGACTAATATCCAATGAAATTAGGAAATTGAACTTACATCTACTGTGCTGTCTATGAATGAGATGGACTGTGATGTGTCCCGTGTATAGCCTGTATGCATGTTCACCATGTTCTTGATAGTAGATTTTAGAGGTTTAAATGTTTCGCCCAGTTGGTTCAGACCTCAGATTTGCATGACAGTTCAGTTGCATCAAAGTGCTAAAATAACGTCTTTCATGAGGCAGGTGCACACTCCAGCCGTTTCTGGAGAACTACTATTTTACTTTTATTTTCCATGTTATCATCATGTAGTGTCCCATTAGTATAACAGATCTCTCTATTGTTTGAGATATCCAGCTAGGCTATATTACACATTCACAATGAAATGTACCCATTTCAGTTCTTCAGAAGACTTTGCCATTGTTTATTAACTTATCAATTCGTTGACATTTTCGGTGTTTTTTAATTCATTTATGTGTTCTGCGTTTCTTAATTCATCTACTAAAATGTGGTCTGCTTGAAATCTCTATGTGTGGCTCAAGCACATTTAGTCCTACTAAGTTCTAGGACATTTAACCACTAGTGTAATGCAATAGCTCAGGCCCATTTTAATATTGATCCAAATCCCAAGGCACATTCTAGCACATTCAACTTCCATAAGAATTCAGTAAATCAGGCAAAATTATAGTACCAATCCAAATCCCAAAGCTCTAGCACAGTCAGTTTCTATCGGAATTCAATGGCTCGGACACAATATAATAGTTATCCGATTCCTACGTCTCAAGCACCGAACCGAGAGCACTGGAGGTTCACATCCATAGGACCTGAACTGCCGTGGATTTTGGTTCAGAATCATAACCTGCCCACAGCCACTCAAGGGTAAAAGGTAAAAAACGCAAAAAAAAAAACTTTACAAGCCTCCCTGCTGTTCTGTACTTTGCAGAGTTCAGCCTCAGTGTCATCAGTTTGACATAGCAGTTTACAATTGAGTGTTTTAGAAGCCTATTTTCTTTAATAACATTTCAGGCTAGTTTATCTTTTAACCACAAACACTAAAACATCCGTCATTTTACCGTCCTGATACTGGAAATGTACAATGCGCAAATGTGAAATTAATTTGTACTAGGAGGTTTATTAAATTGATGTTAAAGTGTAATAAAAAACAATGACTAAGACCCTCAAATGCAAATATCCTGAAAATGATCAGTAGTGAGTCAAAGAACACTTCACTTCCATTAGTACTTTAGTACTAAGTAAAAATATTATCATATGAGCTCTCGTTGTAAAGTGGATGCTTCTCCTGATTTTAAAGTGGTATTTTCATTTTAACGACAGCAGAGTCATCCAACATGACTCATTCTCTCTTGGAGGGCTTGCTATTTTCTACCCTGCCTGGTGTTAGTCAGCATAAAGTAGGGATTTAATACACAATAAGGAACAGAACAGAAGATGACAGCCTGCATCTGCACAAGGACACGCTTCACTAATACCTAAGCAGGAATAATCTGGCACAGCGGTCTAAGAAAAAGTAAACTTCATTAAAGAGCTTGCTTAATGGACTGTTGGCAGCTGTTTTGAAAATACTGAATTAAAAGAGTGAAGGCTGCAGTGATTCTATGCAGCGACTGTTTGGCAGGGAAGATGCTAAATGGCTGTATTCGCTTGGCAGAGCACAAAAAATAACCATTCACTTCTGAAAAGCAGCAGCCACAGTCATTCTTCACTGGGCACTAAATAAGGAGCATGCCAGAGGAGCACCAATAATTGCCTTATTTGAGACAAACAGTCATAGCTGATTGTTCACATAATGAAAAGAGAAAGAAATAGAATGGATGGTAAAGAAAGTAAAAGTGCAGTGGAGTTTTTGGGAAAAAGAATGAGGTTGACATGACATGGGTTATTTTCTTTGCTTGGGCAAACTCTTAGCAGAATAATGAGGTGAAACTCCACAGGAGCTATTCCACAACGAACCAACACTGAGTCTGACTGACACTGATATCAATACCCACCCTCATTTTCTGGGCAAAACCTATTCAAACACTCATGTCCATAAGTTTGTAGACGCCTGGTAATTTACGGTTTCTTCCGAAATCAAGGATATGAACAGACAGTTTGGCCTCCCCTTTAGAAAGGCTTGGCACCACAAATTTTGGAAGACTGTTGTGAAAATTTGATTGCATTTCCCCACAAGGGCGGCCAGAGTGTGGTCAGGTTCTGATATATGATGATCGTCCTGGACCTAAACACAAGACCACAACAAGACCCGAGAGATGGCGCAGAGAACACACACACGTCGCACGTGTGGAGATCCTTCGCTCTAGACACACAAACAGCACAGAGGCCTGCAGTACCTGCAACCAGAGTTAAAACACAGTAACAATACCGCCGTTTTCCACAGGTCTGAAATGGCACTGCTTGCTAACATGCTAACGCTAGCATTTCAGAGAGACGTCCGGGCCAGAGCAAAGTGGCGCTGCGGCTTAAACTGTTCTCACCTTCTGTTCACACTTAATTTACAAGAACAGTCCAGGTATCAGCCTCTGTTTTGTTTAGTTTGTCATGTTGACTGTTAATGTTAAAGAGAACTTTAATAGAAGCTGCTCATTGTTGGACACCCATGTTCCTGCGTGTGTAGTCGACTCGACTTATACTATCTTGATGAATTAGTTGACATGAAAAAAAATCAGAAGTCGTTAATGCCCTACCGTCTACTGCCATTGCAATTTTGCACTAAGAAACGGATAGAACATAGGACACTACTGTATTCTCTCACACTAATACTGTTGCCACTCCTGTTGACTGCTTTGCATGTTGTCTCATCCTGTAAGTCATTGTCCAGTTGCTCAGGTTTATTGCACTCTCTCCTTAGTCTTGTCCTGTCAACCCTTATGCAGTCCAGTCTTGTGGTGTTCTGTTTTTGTTCTTTATGTTCCACCACAGGCCTAGAGGAATGTTGTTTCATTTTGCTGTGTACTGTGTATGTGGTCAAATTGACAAAGACCCACTTGACTTGATGCACTTTGGCTCATCCCAAAGGTACTGGATGGATCTCCATCCCTCCAGGGAATGCAGTCCCACTGCTCCATAGCCCAGTGCTGGGAGGGCTGATTCACCTTGAGCTTACAATGTAATTGTGATTGGTGACTGTGTTCTCTGTGCCAGAGCATCACCAGAAGCTTTTCTATGGAGATTACACAATCTATGTAATGTGTGTGCCTGTGTGAGTGCAAGTGTGAGAGTGTGAGTGTGAGTTTGTGTGTGTGTGTGTGTGTGAGAGACAGAGAGAGAGACAGACAGAGAGAGAGACAGACAGAGAGAGAGAGACAGAGAGAGAGACAGACAGAGAGAGAGACAGACAGAGATAGAGACAGACAGAGAGAGAGAAAGACAGACAGAGAGAGAGAGACAGACAGAGAGAGAGACAGACAGAGAGATAGAGAGAGATCACATCAATAACTTTTAAGGCTGCAGGAAGGAGCTTGTTTAAGAGTGTCGTTGGGGAGACAGATAAAAGTGAGTATGATGGTCCAGAGGGGCCGTGGCCGAGTTGGGAGATAAGGATGAGCTTATTGCAGGAGAGCCCATAAACTATACTGTCAAACGCTGCATCAGAAGTGCTGTGCCACAGCAAATAAGCACAGCTTGATCCCTCCTCCCTCCTATACCTTCCAGAAATAGCTTGAATAGAAGTGTTGCTGATAATGATGAGGAAATGTACCATCAGGACAGGCAACCCAGGCAACCCAGGCAAGCAGGAGTGTGGGGTTTGATTCCTAATTTGGGCAGCTCACCACACTATTCCTTGGGCAACACTCCTAATTAGTGATCGACCAAAATTGATTTTTTAGTTCAGATACCAATACCAAAAATGTGCATGTTTATGTGCCCGATAACCGATATTCAGAAATGATATTTATTTACTATTATACTTCTGTTTTTGACAATTATTGCAACACCACTGAACTGAACAAACTGTTTTATTTACAATAATCACTCCCTCCTTGCATACAAATCAAAACTAGGGGTCTGAAAGTGCAATGGTGCATAAACGACAAATCAGTCATTTATGTAACACATCTAATGCGTTCATTAATAGCCGTTTAATAAAGTTTACTAAATATAGTAAAACAAGTAAGTAAACTTTACCTTTACACGCAGTTTCCCCTCAGACGCCGAGCTGCAATGGCGATCATGCACGTAATTCTCAAAACACCCACCAGATGGCGATGTTTATCGGTGAACTCGATATTACAAAACCGATAACCGATTATGATAAAATGCTTAAATATCAGGAAAAATATCGGTAAATCAATATATCGGTCGATCTCTACTCCTAATGCTGCATTTGCCTACACTTGTGAGGCATTGGTTAAAAGAACCTTCCAACTTTTGCAAGTGTTGGGCACTATAAAATTTTTAATTTTTTAAATTGTGAATTTTTTACTGACCGGTGTAACTGGTTCATTTGCACCCTCCACCCCTTTTACAGATCTTTGTTAAGATATGGGCTTTCAATCCTCAGTCTCCCAAACATGCCTTTCTCCAGGCACTCAGGTGTCCCCGAGCATCTAGCAGATGCATCTGGAGCCTCTGGGTCAGCAGGCAGGCAGGTGATTCCAGGGACGTCTGATCTTCAGTTTAAAATGAGGGAGGAAATAGGAGAAAGCATGGAGCTGCAACTCTTTCAGTGGAGGTTAATGAGAGTCAAAGGGGTGAAACGTGGGAGGGGACGACTGGAGAGAGCAAGTGATGGAAAATGGAGGGGAAGAGGGTCAGCCAGGGCAAATCCGTCCTGAACATGACTTGGTTCACAGACGTGCCTTGGTGAGCAGTGGCCTATTCAATCTTCACGATGTTGTTTTGCTAAAGATAAAGACATAGTTACATCATTAGTGCAAGAAGATACATTCACTATTTGTCTCAGTTTTTGGGACAAATCGCATCTGGAACATTAAACTGTAACAGTATTTTCTAAAATGTGCCCATTTTAATACAGACTTAGCACTGCACACACTCTGCCCACTCATGTTATAACTCTAAATACATTTATTTACAAATGACAGAACTGAGATCTGACTGGGCGATGCAGCACAAACTATAACTATTAGAACTATTCCTCAAAACCAACATTTCTCTACATTCACAACAAAGAATCCCAGCTCCCAGAATCCTTGCTTTCAAAAAATGCACTGGCAGGTTTATTCCTAACCCGATTTTGAAGGATTTTACCAAGGGATTTCCTACAATATTGCTCAGATTTGGATTTCTGCTCAATCCTATCCTGTCTTGAAATGATGCATTGTCTTCATAAAACAATGAGACTTCAATAATATATTTTGTAAAAGCATCTCATTCTCATCCGAAAGGCTAGATTCCTGGTTTTTAAACATATGCAAATGTATGTATATGTAAGCGAAAGTAATTGGCACATTCAGATGTAGGTTATGTACATAAAAAAATGCAACATTTATGTAATATCAGTAAAAGACTGGTAAAAATACATTGAAGTCACATATTTATTGTTTTAAATCTCATAATGACTTAGTTAGGGAGGTATATTTTCATTAAATGGATATCAGGTTCCAGTTTGATGCTCGTTTTTGTTAGTATAAAAGAGACCACTGCCTGGACATTGTGCATTTGATCACTTATCTGTATACAAACTTGATCAGGTCACAGTTGTAACGGTACCAATTGTACCAACATCTCTGATATTTGGCCAGAAACATAAGAATAAAAAAAATAATAATAAAAAGAAGTAGTAACAGTAATATCTTCTGACTTCAGTTTGAATGTAAGAAAATACATTGTTGGCATTTGCTTATCCTTGCGCCTCTCTGCAGCTTTCCTTTCACCATCAGATTTGGCAGAGTCTCCTGAGGACCTCATGACTAAGCACACATC
Organism: Rhabdalestes septentrionalis; assembly: GCA_037832545.1. NCBI lineage: Eukaryota > Metazoa > Chordata > Actinopteri > Characiformes > Alestidae > Rhabdalestes > Rhabdalestes septentrionalis. The sequence continues at coordinate 487 of JBBMFX010578639.1, read as the reverse complement.
TATTAAATCCCCTCCAATACATAAGCATGGAGCATTCAGATGACAGCCCTGCTGTTGAGACAGGACAGAGTGGAAAAAATGTGGATGGAAAGGGGGAGGAAAAATGGGAAGGCCATGAAGATTTCTGAAGAAACCAAAGGACTGGCGAATATCCAGCTAGTTATTATGGAGTCATTAGTCAAAAATCTATGTCAAAAAGGCTGAGAGGAAGAAGATAGAAAAAAAATAAAGACAAAACCAGTTGAGAGGCTAGGGCTAGTTAGCATGGAGCTAATAGTCAGATTTAATTGGAAAGCTGACCAAAATACAGCACCCAGATAAGAGGCAGGAGTTTGTTAGCAAGAAGCTAGTATAATAGAATGTTGAATTGGTAGCAGTTCAAAAAGATGGGGCTTTACATAACTGAGGAAGCTAGTGATGCTCCGATCGATCGGCGGACGATCGGTATCGGCCGATAATCAGACTTTATGACTCGATCGGGACTCGT